>MEJB01000012.1:2240804-2382065 GCA_001752375.1 Rhazya stricta | reverse complement strand
ATATGGCATCAACAACACAAAGAAAATCTCAATTGCTGATTAACAAATGATGCTGAGTGAAATAATTTAACAATATTTAGTTGTGGAAGACAATCCTAAAGAAAAAAGTGTTGCAAATATATATATAGCAACGGCCAGAAAATGTTGATAAAGGGAGAACCTCAAAGTTAACCAAACTCTAGGTTAGAAGCCCTACAAAAAAGGCACATAATGAAATGTAGAGTGCTATCTCAAAATATTTGAACCAAAAAGTACTCTCATTGGGATATGAACAATATAGCCTGTGTTTCTTCTATATCATTTGACTTCCAAGATGTTGAAGATTTCTATTTTCAATCATAAATACTTTAGCACAAATGAGGCTCCCACTAACATACCAGATTGCAATTTCCAACCATTTACAATCATAACATGGAGATTTTCATCTCCTAGAGTCTTATCGATTTACATAACTTGTATGCAAATTCTTCCCAAAAAAAATGAAATTGTATCTTTGTAGACTCTGAATCACAGTTCTAATAAAATAAAGTATTCATTAAGTTAATAAATCTTCTCCTTTCTTTCTTTTAACTAAATTCCTGACCACCATCTATTGCACTTTGTGCAGCATCTCAACCTAGTTTTTGAATATTATTGGATTAGTTTTAAGAAACATGGTAAATTTTTCTATTTTGAGTAATTTTTAACTGGAATTGTATATTAATCACAAATAGAGTTAGCTACACAGTGTCGTCCTCTCGGTAAGAGGACATAAAAAATATGTACATCATCTCCGGCTATTATACTGAATAACTAAAACAATACATAAGATAAAAGTGCATGTGATATGTTCAGGAGGAAGCTCAAATTTTGGTTCAAATATGCATGAGTTACTCTATCTCCACTACCATTATATTGTGATGCGAAAAATATCGGGCCAAGGGATAGTGGTAGTGTGATTCTCCGATGTCTCATGAAGATTCCAGTCAATMCAAGTCTCAATTGCTATAAGTCTGAATAAATGGGTCCTCTGTTCTCAGGTAGAAAAAGGTACAATAACTGTCTGGTGCTGGTAGAATCTCTGATAGCATGAAGAGTTGTTTTAGTGTAACTACGGATWGGGAGTCTGCACCATCTGTTAACCTTCTATGCTGTAGGAACATAATGGTCTTGAGGTGATCATGTCTAAACTACCACAAGAAAATGGATATTTTCAGAGAGCACATTGACTACAAAGCTATCTTGAGGCAGGGGAAGCATCAGGTAAAGGTGGTGAGAGGAAATGACGAGCTGAGCCGTTGTTAAAATTGCAAGATGCCATCATATTCCATACATAGATATCCTTGATGATTTGAATATCATGCGTAATAAGGTGGATGAGACCAATATAGTCAGTGGGCAGGAAATCACAACGAAATTCAATATCTGATCTCTGTGACTATCCCAATAATTGCAAACTTTAAAATGCTCGGTTACAGCGAGCATAGGTTGGAGAAGATGGCTAATAAGTAGACCTACATGAAGCCACTGATCCAAGCAAAAGAAAGTACCTTGTCCATTACCAATGTTCCACTCTAGTCCCAAAAAACATGAGGCTCAGCAAAAAATCTCCAAGCTAGTATGGCTAGAAGCACTTGATTGGTATCTAGGAGAGGATAGAAATTGAGGCCTTCTCCTTTTTAGCTACAGCAAATGTTGGACCAACTTATGGTATGGATTCTCCCATGATCTTGTGTATCATGCAATAAGAAATTTTTGTGAATCTTATCTAGGTGGGAGATAGTAGAGCTAGGCAACTAAGCTATTTGCATGGCATAGCATGGTATGGTTGATGAGACCTTGTTGATAAGAATCATCATTTCTTCCAGTGTAAGTCACTTAGCTTTACATACACTGAATTTTCTATGAACTTTCTCAATCAGTTAGTCATATATGGAGGACTTGATTCGTTTATGTAATAGTGGTATTTCTAAGTAGATCCTATTTTCATGTATAAGTTTTATCCCACAACATAGTGCTAGATTTCTCGCAGCTACTATAGAAAYRTTAGGAAGAACAAATATTATCAATTTAGATACATTTACCTTCAAACTCGATTGTCTACAATAGTTGTCGAATATAGATTTCGTAGTTGAGATCTGTGGGTAGGATGCTTCTTCGAAGAGTATAAGATCATTTGACAACAGAAAAATAAAGGAGAAATGAGGAGAGTGCGGGTCACTTTGCCTGATACTTGAGAGGGTCTTAAGGTAGGGAGTGTTGTGCCATTCCAAATAATAGAAAGCTTAGTAAAGGATGTGCATTTCATAATAAGTTTGATTAAGGATATACTAGAGCCTACATTGTGGAGTGTGACCTCCAGGAAGTCCCATTCAATGTGATGATAAATATTTTCCAAATTAATCTTAATCACCATTAGCCYCTTCTTACCAATATCCTTCCTCATGGTATGCAGGATTCCTTGACTAGTATAATGTCATCAGCCGCTTGTCTACTAGATACAAAGCTAGAATGTGGCTAGTCTACCAATTTGGACATAAGCGGTTTTGACCTATTTGCRATGATGTTTGAGACCACCTTAGTGAGTACATTGCATAGGCCGATCAACCTGAATTGGGAAACCTCTTCTTGTTGGTCTTGTTTGGGAATCAGGCAGAGAGATTTATTCAAGTTGCTTGAGATTTTCTCTCTATAAAAGATGTTGAYAGTATAACTACACATTGAGATCATCGATAATATGTAAATATTTCTAGTAGAAAGTTATGATCATAGCATAGAGATCGGGGGCTTTATAAGCTCATATGCTAAATATAACATCCTTGATTTCCTCCCTAGATATAGGGCAGTTCAAACACCGTCTATTTGCTTGRTTGAGAATCGGAAGTTCCAAGAATTTATCACAACTAGAACACACTGGTTAGTCAAATATAACTGAAATTAGATATTACTTACCATGTTTTGTAATTGATCTAGTTTATCATGACATGTGTAGTCCTCCCTTTTCAGACAACTTACTTTACCTTTTGTCTTGCGACTGATATCATTTGTGAGGAACAAACAAATGTTCACTTCCCCATCTTCTAACCACTTGGATCTAACCCTTTGAAATTAAAAAAAAAAAAAACTCCTCCTTGTCTTAATTGTCATTATATTCATGTAGAAGTTCAGGTTCCAATTGCTGCAAGTAGGAAGACCCCCCTTCCAAGAGATAATGATTTACGGATTCCTACTAGTCTTGATAAACACATTCTCTTCTTTTGAAAGATGTTTCTGAAAACACTTCTATTCATTAGATGGACTATGTATGTAAATTATATCATAGCACTTTCAAGGTCCTCATGATGAGAGTCCCAAGATTATCTAACGATCTTCTTAAATTGAGGGTGAAAAAACTAAGTTGCCTTGATTTTGAAAGGTTTGCTACTATGTGGTTGATTTCTTTTAGGTGTTCATTAGACTAGGATGGGATGATCGTCGGAGTGTGTACGAGGTAAGTGATGTATCATGACTTGTTGGAAGAGATGATTCTCCAAGCCTTATTGCCTAAGGCTCGATCACGTGTCTCCTTAATAAGATATCCCCATACCCTATTGTTTGGCCATGTGAAGCAAGGAATTCCAATAGTCAAAATAGTTTAATGCTAAATCCTAAACAAATCATGTTCTTTCAGTTTTTCATTTTTAGAAAACATTTTTAAAAAGATGGCAAAGTACATGCAATTTCAATAAATTTAAAAATCGCCACTCAAAATATAAAAATAAAAATATTTTAAAAATGAGAACAAAATGCGCCGTTTATTTTCTCAACTTTTTCTTCTCTCCATTCCTTTCTACTTTTAGGTGTGAAACTTTGGAGAGAATTGTGTTCTTTGATATTTTGAATTTTGAGTTTCGAATTCATTTTTAGTTGTTTGTTTTAAGTCYTTTTTTAGTTTTTAAAAATGTGTTATTTTTTTCATTTTGAAAAATTGTTTTTAAAAATAGAAAATTGGAAAACTTGTTTACTTTGAATGTTTTAAAAAATTATTTTATAATATTTTATTCAATAAATATTTTTTCATTTTCATTGTATACAATTTTAGATAATTTATACATTTTGAAGTTGATGATCTTACACTAAATTTTTTTGTTACTTTAAACGAGTATATAATTACACAATTACACAATTAATTGTCAATCAAAAAAAAAAAAAAACTCTCTAATGAACCTTTATCTGTAGTTCAGATAGGATAATAAAATATTAATAGCAAGTGATATAATGTTCATTATAGTGTTCGTAGTGTAATGACATACAAAAAATGAAAATTAATTCATAAAATCATGTACGCCTCCTTGAGTAGTCATTCCACATTTGTGTAGCAATTTGTCTAATTTGTCCCATTCGAGCTATTTGACTATTATTAAAATGCAATAAGATATCCAATTCTTGAATTACTCTGGCTCACTTTCAAATATCAATGCTCTAAAAAATATTCAATGAATAGCCTATCTAAGGCATGCTCTTGTCGAATTAAGTTATGAATGACACAACATACAATGGGGATTTGCCACTCCTCTTAAGGGAATAATTGGTAATGAATGTCAAAACAGAAATCTTTCCTCTAAAAGCCAATGCACGTTAAAAAATATTATGACATGAAGAGTGATTGTAATTGAATAATTCTTCCTTCCCACGTGGTCTTGCTCGTCCAACATAATTACACAAATGGTATCTTCACCCTCGATAAGAGTTAAGGAATCTAGGCATGTTCAAATAAGCAGAATCAACAAGGTAAAATTGATTTGTCAAAGAAACTATGTTTTAAAAACTGTAATACTTGAAAAAATATTATCTCCATACCGAGTGATCATACAACTTGTAAAATTAAACCACTTGCATATCATATTTCTTGAATGTTGAAACCTATCACCAATGACACTGTATTGTATAGTATKTCTTACAATCATAAAAGACATAGCAACATCCCTTCAATACTCWCATATTTTTTCCATCTTTTAATAGCTCATTTTGTGTTAGAGTATCACAAAAATTTATGAAAATATGCTTTTGCATATGAAAATCAGAATGACACAGGATGTCCATTCAATATCTCTAGCACRAACATTTTCCCAGTAAGCAATRATGTTCTGCGAGGTTGTCTGAAGATAGTACTTCTTTCTTTGGCAACAAAGCAGTTAAACATTATTAGATCGTGGAAGTATAATTCTATTTCATTCTTAAATAAGAAATCATCATCAATTGGGTTTTCATTAGAGGAATCATCACACTCAAATTATCAGTCATATTTAAATCATTAGAAATCTTGTAAAAAACATATTCATACAAACATTAAAGGTCATATCACTAGTAAAGTATCAAACTATCTACATATATAGATAATTAGTAAAATCTAATCAATTGATATAATGAAAATAGTTTTACAACTAATGTTATTTATAAATTCAGTACAACAAACTCTCAAATGAAATGAATAACATATCACTCTAATTTAGTTCATAAAAAGCACATGACTAGAAAACAATCAAACTCTCTAAGTATCTCAAAGCATTTCTGTTATAGGTCTTCTCCTAATCTCCAACATCTTCAAATGACATCCTAAAATCTGAATCTTTAAAGGTCTTTAGTGCTTCATGTAAACCTCATTATATATGTCTTTCTTATTATTTAATGTGTCCAAACAAATTGCTAGAGAATATGGATCCTGACTAGTAGCTTCACTGTCTAATTGGTTGGATGATGTATTTTGTAATTGCCAAAGCGTCTCTTTTAAGTTGAGTTTCCTAAGTTTAGATTCTTCATTCTTGAACTTACTGARGATGACCACTACTCCATATAAGCCTCAAGCTTATCGTCTTCACTAATTTTACGCTCTTTATGTCCAYRTTCATCACTGGTACCGATTTCATCATGTTGGCAAGTATAAGCGACCCAATTGACTTTATCATCATGTTCAACATGGACATTCATTCCCTTATTTAAAAAATCATCCTCCATTTGTCATTCTTCATCTGATGTAGGTGGAGCTTGAGTAGAGGCCGTCCCTAGTCCTCCAGTAGTTGTAGTTCCATTGAATATCTCTCCAAGTATCGCATAATGCTTGCATCCTATCTTTTTGAACATTGAGTACTCCATCTTGTTAATCTATGGAAGAAAATATAATTTAAATTTTCATATTAACATAAAACATTCGGTAAAATTCATAATTCCTGAAGCACATACCGTGAAAAAATGTTGTCAAACTTCCTTGGTGGCATCAACTTTGTTAATATTAGGATCCCATGTCACGCCGATATCTCCCAAAAGATCAGGGAAATAGTAGTGCGAAGCGCGTAGGCGATTCCACTTCTTTTAACCTTTTTACGCAATAATCTTTATTTATCGCGGTAATCGTAGCTTCATTAATCTTACCCATTCACCTTTTGTAAATGTGGAGCATTGTAATAATCCATATTTTACCTTATCATAAAGAATTTTGATAAAAATTTGTTCGTTCACATGGACCATGACATTGGTTCCTTAGATTTGCATTAGTGACCACCATTATCTATACTGAAATTAAATAAAATAACATAATTTTCAAGTCCACTATCATGTTACTTGAAAAGAAAAAGAATAGCAATAACGACAAAATAACACAAATTACCATTTGTATTTAAGGAATGAGGTTATTTCAAGAGTAAAGTTTTTTTCTTAGAATGGTAAAAATGATCACAAAAGGAACGAATTGTCTGATGTGTCATGTATATGGTGAAAAGAATGACATAGAAATGATTTATGTGATATGCAGATTATTGTTGAAATTGATCGAGTGGTGGTGGCATTGTACAAATTCATAAAGAAGCATGCATCTTCCAAGTATATATTTCTGTTCTCTAAATGCCAACAGGTTTTTAGAGGTAGCAGACAACTACATGACTACAAACTATCAATAATATGTTATAAACTCTAAAATCATGTCGCTTGAGCTAAATAGTTCCCACATAAAATCCAACACATCTTGTATGGGTAAATTTAAGGCTCACGAGAAAAAACATCAACTTGAAAAGAGGGACTAGTCCAAAGGATTGAGTAAGACAGAACTACTTGCATGACTTTAAGTGATAATCAGAAGGATTTCCTCTCCAAATAATTTTTATGGACATCCCAAGAAGAACCAAAAACCAACTAATCGTTATTTTTAAATTAAGAACTCTAAATTTCTATGTATATYAKGAACTCTAAATATGCTTACATCTTTACTTCAGAGTTCAAACTTATCATCTCTTTAAGTCGATTACATCCAGTTTTCAAGCTTAGAAAAATTACCAAAAAAAGGAGATGACCAAGAAATATGTCTAAGATTGAAAATGGCGTTATTAAGATTTCACTAGAAGTAACTCAAAGAGATGGAAATAATTTATACAAATTTTACTTTAACATACTCATCCCCCGAGCAATTAGTACGAAATATTGTGCAAAATGCTTTAAATTTTCTAAAATTGAGGATTACCATATTCATCATTAAGGAAAAACATTTTGCTTTTTACTTGATGAGACAAATTACACTAATTTTTGTAGTACATCTTCTATGGCCTTGTAAACTCTAGTATCATGAAAATGATATCAATAAAGTGAAGGAAAAAGCATGTAAACCTGAAAGTTTAGCAAGGGTGATAATTTTGYCTTCACTTTATTTGGAGCACATCAAATTGCAATTTTCAACTTATTGTGCAGTGATACCTCTCTAAATCTAACATAACTAGATGATCAAAGTAAGAAGAAATATAACTGAAACACCATACAAGTTATCGAATCAAGCAAATAAATTTTGTTAATCATAACAATTGAACTCCATGAATCGATTCAAATGGACACAAAAGGTTTTGTTAGTCTTCTACATAGTTTACACTCATGGCTCCTCTACTTTCCACTGTTCTACAACTCAGTTTATGAGAATAAGCTTTGAATTTTCTAATCAAATGAACAAAAAAAAAAAAAGAAATAAGACAAGAGATCCACTTTTGAATATTTGATATCAATTCTATATACATTATTTATATGTATCTAACAATTATTCATAAAAAGACTAGGTAGCAAAAATATTAAACACATAACAATTAAAGGCAGGACCTATAAAAGCCACTGGCTCTGAGAACAAGTAAAATGCAATATTAACGGGTAGGAGTAGAGGCTTCATTGTTCAAAGAGGCAAAGAGAAAATAATTTTGCAAATTGCTTTGAAAGGAGAAAGATTTATTTTTGCTTGGATAAAGCTCACAAGAAGATTCTAGAAAGTTTGAAAGTTTGCTGATGGTGTCCTTCAGGTGGCATTTCTCTAAGGCCTAGGATAAAAACTTCGATAGTCAAATTGATCGAGAAAACATTGTACTATGCCAAATTCAAGGTTCTTGAAAATGAATTCTTACATGCCAAAGCTCTTCATCAGTAAAGAGGCTTAAAATTAGATACACCTAATATAAAACAAATGGGCCTAAAAAAGAAACCAATAAATTAGGGCAGTAAACAAGAAATAACTTGAAAGAGCAGACAAGGTTTTGAATTGCTACTAATCCGTTGGAGTAAGTGGTTGAGGTTAAGGAGGTTAGCTCTTATCTYCCAAAAATGAAAAAAGAAAAAAGAAAAGAAATCGAAGGTGAATGATCAACAATTCCTGCTTGAAGGCTTAYRAGGATTTGAGATTGAACCACGAGAGAGAAGACGWTGAGYGAAAAGCACAATCAAGGATGGTTTTGTGAAGTTGAAAAATTGAGGAAGGATAGTGGGATTTTTGGGTTAAGGATCTTTTTATACTCTTTCTAATATACTTTCTGCTGCACAYTTCTACTCACAAATYAGAGAACAATRTGTATTTATTCTGAACTCKTTTAATACTCTATCTACTCAATTATAGGAGTTAAGACGTATACATATTTTAATTAGTATAAGAAAATATAACAGAAAATGTGCTATAAGATTTGAAGTCGAATTTTGGACGTAACCGTTTTTTGTGTTTTGATAATTTCTCAAAACAAGTTAGAAAGTGCTCAAAATAGGATTTTGTGTTTTATGTTTTCTATTCAATTATCCTCTTTTTTTTTTTTTCAAAATGGATTTTGAGAAATAAATGAATAAATTCATTTTTGAGTGTTTTCAAAAGCTGAAAATAGAAAATAATTTAAAAATAGCAAAAAGAATGCACCTTAATTTTTCTCTCTAATTATTTCCCTTCTTCTCTATTTCTTTTCAATCAAAATTCTTCTCTTTTTCTTTTCTTTTCTCTCACTTTGTCTCCATCCGGACCAATCCTCAAATACGACATAGTACATGACATCTCACTTAAAAAATTCAGATAAATCTACCATTCTTCCATAATATCATAATAAGAAAGTTTTTTTTTTTTTTTTTCCTTCTTTCTTTCGGGAGAGAAAGAAAAACAACGCCTCCGGGGGGTGAAATCTCGATGGTAATTGAACAAACGGAGTTTATTTACGTTTCTCTGTTTAAAGTCACTGTAAAACGATAGGCTGTATCGCTTTCTTCTCTTCAAAACCCAAAACCAGTCTTGTTCTTGTTCAGCCTCCTAAATCATGGAGACTCCTTAACCACCCTGTCCCATTTCTGTAGAATTTGATCCGTTTCTCAATTCAATGGCGGGTCCTTCACTCATGGATTCCCTTTTCCAGCGGTCATTGGAGGACCTAATCAAAGGGCTGCGCTTGCACCACATCCCCACCGGCGGCAGCGGCGGTGTTGGAGAATCATCAGCCTTTATATCCAAATCCCTCGACGAGATCCGCCGCGAGATCAAATCAACGGACCCACAGACTAAAACCACTGCTCTTCAAAAGCTTACCTACCTTCACTCGCTTTACGCCGTTGACATGTCCTGGGCTGCTTTTCACTCCGTTGAGCTTTCTTCCGCCGCCTTCTTTCACTCCAAGCGCATCGCTTATCTTGCTGCTTCGCTTTCGTTTAATCCCTCCACTACTGATGTTATCCTTCTTCTCACTCACCAGCTCCGTAAGGACCTCTCTTCGGCTAATCCACACGAGGTAAGCCTCGCGCTGCAGGCCATTTATTCGATTTCTACTCCTGATTTAGCTCGTGATTTGACGCCTGAATTGTTTACGTTGTTGAATAGTAATAAGAATTTTATAAAAAAGAAAGCCATTGCTACTGTTTTGAGAATTTTTCAGCTGTACCCGGACGCCGTGAGGCTGTGTTTTAAGAGATTAGTTGAGAATTTAGAGAACTCTGATGTGGGTGTTGTGTCTGCGGTTGTTGGAGTTTTTTGTGAATTAGCTAGTAAGGAACCCAGATCTTATTTGCCATTGGCACCTGAGTTCTATCGAATTCTGGTGGATTCCAGAAATAACTGGGTTCTGATCAAGGTTTTGAAGATTTTCGCCAAGTTGGCACCATTGGAGCCGAGGCTGGGGAAGAGAGTGGTGGAACCAATTTGTGAGCATTTGAGGCGAACTGGGGCRAAGTCCTTGGCTTTTGAATGTGTGAGGACAATTGTAACTGGTTTGAGTGAATATGAGTCAGCTGTGAAACTTGCTGTTGAGAAGATTCAGGAATTTCTGATGGAGGATGATCCGAACCTGAAGTATCTTGGATTGCAGGCACTTGCTATTGTTGCTCCCAAGCACTTGTGGGCGGTATTGGAGAACAAGGAAGTTGTGATCAAGTCCTTGAGCGATGATGATGTGAATAGTAAGCTTGAAGCGTTAAGACTTGTGATGGCAATGGTGTCTGAGGATAATGTTGGAGAAATCTGCAGGGTTTTGATCAATTATGCTATCAAGTCTGACCCAGAGTTCTGCAATGAGATCCTGGGCTCCATCCTGGCAACTTGTTCTAGAAATTATTATGAGATTATAATTGATTTTGATTGGTATGTTTCACTTCTTGGGGAAATGTCAAGAATTCCACATTGCCAAAAGGGGGATGAAATTGAAAACCAGCTTATAGATATTGGCATGAGGGTTAGAGAGGTTAGATCAGAGCTTGTTCATGTGGGGCGTGATTTATTGATTGATCCTGCATTGCTTGGAAATCCTTTCATGCATAGAATTTTATCTGCAGCTGCTTGGATGTCTGGTGAATATGTTGAGTTCTCCAGAAATCCATTTGAGCTTATGGAAGCATTGTTGCAACCACGAATTTGTTTATTGCCACCATCAGTAAGGGCTGTGTACATTCAATCTGCATTTAAAGTGTTGACGTTCTGTTTATATTCTTATTTCTTCTCCAAAGAAGCTATTGCTCCATCCACCTCAGCAGTTATAGATTCAGTTCCTAAAACGGAATGGCCGGAAACTTCTGATTCGGTAACTACGACAGCTGTTGCTGATAGTGAGGCAGAGAATGGGTTTAATCCAAGAAGGCTGCATGAATCATTCAAAGATGTTACTGAGGGTGGTACAAAGAACATGATCAGGGATCATGGACAGGCTTCTTCAGTTACTCTGAAGATGGGTCAATTTACTGAAGAATCTATTATTGCACTAGTAAATTTTGTGGAGACAACTTTGAGTCCGCTGTTAAGTAGTCATGAAGTGGAGATACAAGATAGAGTGAAGAATGTACTTGGTTTGATTGAGTTGATTCAGCAAGATTTACCTGTTTCCTTAGTCCAGAAGGAAAGAGATGATAAGAAGGGAGGACTCAAAGCTTTTGAGGTTATCAAACTATTGAATGATGCCTTTTCTGAGGAGCTTGGTCCAGTTTCATTGAATGCTCAAGAGAGAGTACCCCTTCCCGATGGATTAGAGCTTAAGGAAAATCTAAGTGACTTAGAAGCAATATGTGGTGATTTTAGAATACCTATTTCAACTTCCTTTTCACTTGGAAAACCTTGTTCCTTTAAGAAGGATGTCATTTCTGGTTTTGATCACCAATGTGAAGAAGACCTCGTGACATTATCTGAATCAACTCCTCTAATTTCTGAACATCGCAAGAGGCATGGGTTATTTTACCTACCTTCGGATGAAAAGGAAAAAGTTTCAAATGATTATCCCCTTGCTAATGACCTCAGTGTGCAAGATAAAGAAGATGATGGGACACAGGATCTTGTTAAACTTACAGAGAAATCTCTAGTTCTTAAGAAAAAGTCAAATCAAGCAAAACCAAGGCCTGTGGTCGTAAAGTTGGATGATGGAGATGGAATACATTTGGAAGCCAAAAAGCCAGAGGCAAAAGATGACCTAATCTCTGGTGCTGTTCGAGATGTACTTTTAGGCAATGACACTGTGGCATCAACGTCGCAAGTCGGCAAKTCTAACATATCATCAAGTAAGAGAAGTGGGAAGGACAAGTCAAGCCTTTTGGAATTAAAAGGAGATTTGACGTATCCGGAGAGTTCTCAGCTTGGGAATATGAGTTCAAGAAGAAGCAAACACCGTGGCCATGGTAAAGAGAAAAGCAGTAGAAGTTCAAGAAAGGGAACTAGTGAACATGATCAGAAAGATAAGACAAAAAGCACTAATCACCATGGTAGGCAAAAGTCTCGACGCATAGCAGATGGAGGTGTGAGTGTACAGTCACCAGTTATTCCTGATTTTCTTTTGTAGCAATAAGGAAATTGAGTTTTCTTTTGTAGTAGTAACGACTTGGAATTCTTATCTGTCGAAATTGTGTGTCGTTTCACTTCTTTCTGTTTTGATRTTAGTTCTTTTTTACATTGTACACATTCTTTTTTCCTTCCTTTTTTTGGGGTGAGTTTGTGGTTCAAAACTTCTATTCTACAATGTGTATAACAGAATTCAATAGATAATGSTTTTGGTTTAACCATTGTTTGACCTTTGTGTTAATGAGATGATATGGTGTCAATTTTAGTTGCTTTTCTTCTTGCATTTCTCTTATAGTTCACATACTTTCTGCCTCTTCACCATTTATTGGTCTACTTACTGGATATCTGCATGCTCGGAGCGTTGTGCCATTCTTAAACTGAATAACTTGATCTGATTTTCACAAGCTCTTTTATGATCTTGATGATAGCCATTCTGAAATTTATTTCTGTTCTTCGAAGGTTAGGACCGTCTGCTTTAAATTTGAGGCATTGCCTTGTGGAATCTACTAAATCCACCTCCTGGATCTACATTTCAACTCTTAAAACCAAAAGTAAAACAAGCTTTTCAACATGATTAAATAATTAAAGACATCTTGCGAATTCTAACTCTTTTTGTATCTTACTTGATAAGTAGTATTTTCCAAATAAGTTTGATTAAAATGGATATAAAGGCTGTAATTCTATTTCATCCACTGCRTGAGTTTTTGATATGTAGAGAACACTCCCATTTGCTGGGCTATCTTCTCTTTTAATCTATAATAATAGCAATAAGAACCTTATTTTCCAAATAAGTTTGATTAAAATGGATATAAAGGCTGTAATTCTATTTCATCCACTGCGTGAGTTTTTGATATGTAGAGARCACTCCCATTTGCTGGGCTATCTTCTCTTTTAATCTATGATAATAGCAATAAGAACCTTTACAAGAACTAGTTCAAGTGAGATAAATCAGCCTTGGTATTTTGTCGACTTCTGTTTGGAATTCATTTTGTTGGTGGAAAATCAAAATAGATTCTTTTTGCCCGACTTATTTTGTGGAATTTGAATTTTATTGGGTGTTAAAATCAGAATAAAATTTGCTAAGCGGGGTAAGTGATAATCTGCTATATATTCTGGTTAAATTCATGAGGCTGAGGTTAAGGATATTGAGAAGCATGCAGATTTATTTTGCAGGACCATGGCTTGAGTGGATAATGATTTTCTGAAGTCGAAACGTGTGATAGGATGATGAGATACTAAGTCAATGACATTTCCTTGGGACAATTCACTGGAGGATTCTTTCATTTGGTTTCTGTAAACCTTCTATTGGGCAAGAGGTGTTTGGGTGATGGGTTGATTTTAAACGAAACTTTGCAGAAGCTTTTCTTCCTGATTTTCTTCACTTGAAAATATTTAAGGCCAGTGACAGCGACAACTTGTTAAGTTCTATCCTTCCTTGGTTTTTCCCTGTTCTCTTTTGTGCTTTACATAATTCGAGGCTCAGAATTGCTGTTAATGTCATAAATTATGTGGAAAATGTTATTTAAAACTGGTTTGGAGTTGTACATTCTTGAATGTTTCTGTGTTGACATTGTGGTTGTCTTGTTAAAGCATCAGTTATTTTATGTTTTCAATGCTGGTCTTTTCCTTGTATCTGAATTTGGATTTCCGCCACATTGCATTTGGTTTCAGATATATGAGGTCTGCATTAGAAGGGAAAGAGGTGAACTATTATTATTCAATTTATAATTTGTTATTTTGAGTTAGAAGATCAACTGGGATGATTTTGATATGATTTATTTCTTCATGTTAATTCTGTAGTATTACTTCCTATAGAAATTACTTCCTAATCTATAGAAAGCCTGGGTTGGTTGTTGCTGTCTTTTCCAAAATTTTCCCATCTTTTAATAAAGTGCATGGGCGACAACTGCATTGTGGTTGCGATCAGCTTCTGGAACTCTGAAGGTTGGTTTAAGCTAACTTGTAGCTTTGTGCTTTTGGTTGCCATGTGTGCTTGGCCTCTTTGTGATAACCCCTTCCAATGCTTTCTGCTAACCAGAACAGGTAAGTAACAAATGATTTTGTGTAGATTTAATTCTCTTCTTGTCAATTGCTTGTACCTGGGTTCTTCTTGAAAAAAGATAAAACTTATTTAGCATGGCTATGCGGTGATATCTGTAAATGTCTTTGTATCACTTTTCTTACATCTGGAGTATATTTATGCATTCTTTAAGGAAGTGYAGTCTAAGTTTCTGGTAAACTTTTTCATTTCCCAAGTGGATACATATTGCTAACAGAAATCACTGCCATGAGAGGGATCTGAAGTCCATGATCAATCTCATGGTGTTCTTATCAAATACCCAATGAATGATTATATGACACGGCCTTCAAGATTGCGTTGAGGTTGTCTGCTTAGATGGCCACTGCTGAAGAAAATATTTTGAACAGGATAAATGTTCTTGAGGGAGTTCAAACTGAGTTTGGGAATAGCACTTTTTGTTTMCCATTCAGGGCATGAAGTGGACAGAAGAAAAATCAAGGTTTCCTTGCAGGATGAGAAAGATAATTTACTTTTGACTCTGATTGGTGTTTCCCGGTGAAGTTTTGGTTGCTCTTATGCAAGGTTTCCAGCGGAGTTACTGCATTGGGTTGACAAGGTTTCTCTTGTGGGAGAAATAAAAGGGTCACTCTACATTTTTACCGGAGAAAGGGATCTGTACACATTGATAAAAAGAGAAATAGAGGGCAAAAAATTTACAGGAGTTGGGTAGCATTGTCCCTAAATGCTAACTGCTATAAGTTCAGTTGAACAAGGATGAGCCAGAACTTGGATTTTGAAAGGGTAAAAGTAAATGAAAAAAATACTGGGGGGTAAGATAGTATTTTTATTGATAAAAATTTTATATAAATTTAAAAGGCATTAATTCCATATGGCATTTTAAGAAAATGTTGAGGGCTATTTTCACCCTCGGTCACCCCTAGCTGCTATTTCTATTTTTACTCCATTCATGGAGGGGGGTGTAAGCTTCATAAAAAGGCCACTTGTTTCGGTCTGTCCAAGCTTGATGTACAATTTGCCTAAAAAATGTATCGCCAGTGACGATTGTATTCATCTCCCCAACGTACGTTTTGGGTGTTGATTCTTATCCATTCCTCTGGAGAAGGAGCAGCTCCTAAAAGATGAATCTCAATTGTGTCGGCACTAGCAACTGCCAGCAATTTTTCTGATTCTGATACGGTCCTGGACCCCATGGAGGGAGAACTCCGATGTGCTTCCCCAAATAGGGCAGCAAGCAAAGCCCCACGCTGCCACAATAGTGTACTGCTTTCAGACGGTGGTAGGCAACCAACCAAAGTGTCATTGGTGGACGTGCTGGACCATTGAACCAAAATCCTTTCCAAAATTTGCAATCAGCATTTTGTGGAGGATGTTGGTTTAAATTCGAAACTGACTTCAGAGTGGGAATCTCCAGTSCCAGACATGTTCTACCGGGGAATGTCTTCTTCAAAACTGAGATGAACCAAAGCTAATTTTTTCCAGRACGTAATCAAACTTCCGAGCGGTATGCTGTCAATACTCCTGATTTGACCAAAATCTCACTGAATGGCCATTTCGCACCTCCCAATTGAGTACTATTCCCATAGATGATGGCTTTCCATATTGGGAAAGTAGTGACAATTGGTTTAGTGTGTCCTAATCTAAGTAGTTTCCCAGATTTTTYTCTTAAGGACTGCACCCAGCGGCTGTTCGGATGTTTGAGGACTCTCCACGCAAACTTGGCCGAAAGAGATGTATTGGAGCCTACGGATTACAATTCCTTGAGCAACAGGTTGACAAATAGGCTCCTAGGGTATGGAAAGGATGTCTGTTTTATTATCATTATCTCCCCAAAAGAACCTGCAACGGATTCTTTCCAAATCCTTGAGCACACTTGCCAGTAGTTTAGATGCCTGCATCACATAGGCCGTATAGCAGTTGTGACTGATTTAATCAACAAGGATCTAGATGGTCTTGACAGTGCCTTCATTTCCATTGAGAAAACTTCCCATGGACTTTGTTGAGGAGAGGGATAAATTAAGGATCTCTTTACCCTACTATATAAGAATTGAACTCCAATAGAAGATCCCAAATCTTTGGAGATTGGTAAACCCCAAAACTAGAGCTGATACTTCCGTGAACAGAGGCTTGCATGTCAGAAGAGAAAAAGATTTGGGACTTGTGAGGATTAAGATTCTGTCCTGACTCGGAGCAAATCAGATAGGACTGATTGCATGAGTTTTCGTTGTCTCCTAGTGGCTTCCGCATAGTTTATTAAATCATTGACGAGGAGCAAATGRGTTAATTGAGGTCCTTGCCTGGAAACCTTTAAGCTCTTCCAATGTCTAGTAATAGCTAAACTTATGATTCTTTATCCTAACAGCKCCATGTACAAAMTGAAAAGATAAGGGGACAAGGGGCTCCCTGACAAAGTCCCCTTCCTCGCTTGGAGGGAGCTAATTTCTGATCATTCCCAAGAACAGAGTGGTTGGATGCACAGCACATGATGAGAGTTATGARGCTGGTGGAGAAGATTGAACGGGGCAAAACCTCCTCTRRAAAGGATATCTGAAACTAGAGGTGGAAATGAATTGAATTAGTTTATAAATGAYTCATGATTCTATTCGATATTAATCTCGATAAGTTTAACTCATAAATCAAATGAGTGATATATGAGCCAAGATTTTTGACTCATTACAAATATRAGTCAAGCCTGAACTAAGTAGAGTTTGACTCATTTAGCTCGTGAAATGACTTAATATAATAAATAAATAAATAAAAACATAGATATAAATATAMCAAACAAAATAGTTTGAATGTTTCTATTTTAAATTAGAAATTTAGTTCAAAATTTCTGTTGAACTTAGAGAGGCCTTTAGATTTTTTAAAATTTTAGAAGTCTTCAAATTTCTAAAAAACGATTCATAAGTGAAATGATTGTCTAGAAGTGGGAACCTTAAAGCATAAAGTCAACTTATTAAGTTCATCTTCAACGATGTATTCAATATAATTAAATATATTTTATTTAATTTGTATTATTTTTTACTTGCGACATAATTTTGAATATTTTATTTATATTGAAATATAGATGTGTGGGAGCTGAGCTTGAATAAAGAAAATTGATCCACAACTAAAATGAGTTAAAGTTATGAACTAAACCAAATTTAAACAAACTGAGCTTGAGCTAGCCTCAACTCAGCTCAGCTCATTTCCATCCCCAACTGACACGGTCATGGGCTATCTCAAGATTGACCTTGAGTGCCAATACACCGATCTTTTCCCGTTTCCTCTACACAGAACGCTGGGCTAAAATTATGTTATTCCTGGCCTGTCCCTCAGCTATGAAGCTGCATTGTTCTTCACCGGCTACTCTATGTATTCGGGTTCAAAGACGGATTGCCACTACTTTAGTAATCAGTTTAGTGAGGACGTTAGCAAGAGCTATTGGTCTAAACACCTCTTGTTTGGATGTAAGGGTTATCAATACATCATTGTGTTCACAAGGATAATGTCCCTCGTAGAAAGCCTTCTCAACAAAAACAAAGACGGAGTTACCCACCCTAGATCAAAGCTTCTGAAAAAATAAAGGTAGGAGGTCCTCTGGTCCTGATGCTTTATGTGGATTCATGTTGAAAAGAGCCCTTACTTCTTCAAAGGTAACCGGWGCATTAAGATCATTTCTATCCCCAGTGACAGTRAAGGAAAGCACCACTGTACTGATCTACATTCAACATGACTATCAAAAGTGTATAATTCCATGTAAAACTTACTAGTCATATTCTGCAATTCAGTAGCATCACTGGCCCATTTTCCAGATGAATATTTCAGTTTCATGATCTTTTCGCGCTGCCTTTTGATGAGTGCCATCCGATGAAAAAATTAGTTTTGAACTAYCCCGTAGTGCCTCTCTTGTTTTAGTATCTCCAACTATTCCTTCCTCAATCACACCTCAATGTTGGATTAGTGTTGAGAATGACGTTCTCCAGGACACCTTCGAATCCCCTCAATCTAGCCATACACAGTCCCTTACGATGAAATAAATATTACCAAAATGCTGTTTGCTCCAAACATGTCCCCGATCAGTCAGCTGCACCATATTTGACCATGTTGGAGTGGACGGTTGAGTCCAGCATTTATCTACTAACTGCTGAAACAGGGTGAGAGTACCAAGCATGAGTCATTTGGAAATGCTGTTGAGATGGGGGGAGAGAAATAACTTGTTTGCATATCACCAATACAGAATGATGATCAGAATGTAATCTAGCAAGGTGATGAACTGCTGCCAGAGGAAATATACGCTGCCATCCCCAATTACACAACGCTCTACATTATTTGTTCCAATATGATGCTTAGCTTCCCATTTTTATTGGTTCGTTCCTTATGTTACATTTGCATCCCATTTTACTCTGATTATTCGGCTCCTTGTTAATGGTTGTCGACCTTGAAAACTGGCACTAAAATAGATGAAAGTCAATGCTGTGCTGCATACGAAATCCCAAATTGCAGATGATTTGTTCATATTTTATTGGCTCCTGCTTTTTGAATTACTGCAAGTAGTCGGCCTGGCTTGTTTCCTTTTGCAGGCAATCTAGAGTCTCAAGCAAATAAACTCCCTTAATTTAGACAAATTTTGAACAATATGTAAACATTTAGTTGGTCGTGACTCGGAGAGCCATCTGTCGAACCCTCATGTTTTTATATCTTCCTTGTCAACTTTAGCATCCCCTAATTTGAGCTGTAATCCTGGAATTTTTACTCTACGAAAGTCCAGGTTTACTTGTCTGAAATTCAACAAAGTCATCGCACATGGAGGTCTACTTGAAGAATGAAGTATCTTGCTAAAGCATCAAACCTTGGAATTTCATCTTCTGCGAACCTCTACTTAAACGGGCGTTGGCAAAGAACGATCAGGGAAAGAAAATGCTTCTTGTCTGCGGACTMGTTTTGTCTCCTTAATATTTGACCAGAGCTGCTTCTTTCACTTCATTCATTCTCGTCAAAATGGGGAAAGAGCAGCATCAGTTGATGGCTAAGCATTTGATTGCACGGTTGCAGTGGAATCATATCATCCGTTTTCTGCATTTTGTCATAGGTTTGTCTGTGGGGGTTGCAGCTGGAGTATATTTTGAGAGGTTCCTTTCACAAGGTAGCAGTTCATCTTCTCTCTTCTCATCGTTGCCAATCTCATCAGCAAAGCATATGCTCTTACCCTCTCAACAACCAGTGCCATCGCCATGGCCTCCACCTTCTGAAGCTGAAGTAGCAACTTCTCCATCCAATGTTAGTAGTTCTCCTCTGAAGGAAATGAACTTTCTTAAGCACAGCATGGATGATGATGAATTGTTCTGGCGTGCATCGATGGTACCTATGGTGCAGGAGTTTCCTTTTCCGCGTGTTGCTAAAATTGCTTTCATGTTCTTGACAAAGGGGCCATTACCATTGGCTCCATTATGGGAGAAGTTCTTTGAAGAACATGATGGATTCTACTCTATTTATGTTCATTCAGATCCATTTTACAAAGGAGAAGTGCCTGAAAATTCTGTTTTCCATGGAAGAAGAGTTCCTAGCAAGGTCAGTACTCTCTTTCTGCTGTTTATATACAGTAATTCCATGTTATAATAATGTGTAAGGTAGTCCAAAACAGAAGAGCTTATAACATGTTCTCTTGGCCTCCACACAATCATTTGACGAAATATGAATCTTTGTGAAACTGACTAGTAGTATTTATTTCACTTACTGCAGCCAGTACAATGGGGGAAACCATCAATGATTGATGCCGAAAGACGCCTTTTAGCCAATGCACTTCTTGATTTCACCAACGAAAGATTTATCTTGCTATCAGAGTCCTGCATTCCACTCTTCAACTTCACAACAGTTTACAGCTACCTAATCAATTCAAAAGAGAGCTTCGTTTCCTCCTACGATGATCCAAGGAAGACTGGCCGTGGTAGATATAATCAAGAAATGTATCCAACGATGAACATCTCCCAGTGGAGAAAAGGATCTCAATGGTTCGAAGCCAATAGAAAAATTGCTGTCTCAATTGTATCAGACAGAAAATACTATCCCCAGTTTGCAGAGTACTGTAATCCTCCTTGCTACTCTGATGAACACTACRTTCCTACACTGGTGAATATTCTCTCCCCTGAAGAAAACTCAAACAGAAGCATTACTTGGGTTGATTGGTCTAAGAATGGCCCTCATCCTGGAAGATTTGACTGGACAGCTATCACACCTCAGTTCTTGAATCAAGTGAGGTTCGGCGATAGCTGTACTTACAATGGCCAGAAAACTACTCTCTGTTATTTGTTTGGTAGGAAATTTGTACCAAATACTCGTAAACCTCTATTACAGCTTTCTGCAGTCTTATTTGGATAATTCTTTTCTTTTTTCCTTTTACCATAATACTTCTTCCTAATTATAAAATTTTTATTCGATATGAATTCCCCTCCCTCACATGTGCATACTCACGTATATATATATATACGAGACATTAAACAAAATAAAAAATCCAAATAATAGATGAAATTAAAAATACGAAATATCAAGCTCAAATTTGTGAAGTTCCTCAGAGTCAAAGAAAAAAAATCTTTAGGAACGAAATTATTTTTTGTTTCAATCAACAAAAGATTATCTTTTATTCTCATTAAAGAATAATAAATGAAAATATTTTAGCATGAAAAATAGAATAATAAATGAAAATATTTTAAGCATGAAAAATACAAATTACCTAAACAGCCCCAATCCCAAAGTTTAAAAAAAAAAAAAAAAAAAGTTTTTATTGGACGCAATGACCTTGGACTTCTGCGTTGATGGTGGTCAGGCAATCGGGCCTACATACCGTCCGGATCACGGCATTTTTTTTCCGAATTATCACCATTTATTTTTTTGTTTCATATATTTAAGGAAGTTAATAATTTTTTTAAATTATGAGAAGTTTGACATACTCGAATTGGAATATACTAAAATAGAAGAATATTATACTCAGAGGCAAGTTTTAAATCTTCTAACATATCACATGTTGAACATTCTCAATATACAAATCAAAATACGAATATATTTTAAATTTTTCAATCATCTTATTCATCTATTAATTATTTATTTATAGTTTAACATAAGAATATTAGTTGTAAAAAAGCTATTGATTAAAGATCTGAGCTAATGATTAAGCAACTTTACTATCAGGTAACCTCTTTCTGTTTTTTTTAACCTCATGCCTTGGAATAGAAATTCTTGTAGATTGATATCATTATACAAGCTCTAGGAACATCTTACTTTGATTCTACTCCTTTTCGACTAAAGGGGAATTCTTTGCTTTCTATTTGCTGTAACACTTTTTCCCCAATTCTTTTCTTGATATAATCCTTTCTTATGCGACCCTAGCATTCATGGGGATAAGAAACTCTTAAAATGTTCCAGATCTATATGCTTAAATTTAAAGTATAAATATCTTGAAAAAAATGACTTATTTTTTATTTAAAATATGAGCGTATCGAGTTCGTGCATATTCTAATATTGAAATGTAACATCTCTATATATATTATTACTGAATGTGTTCTCAAAATTATATATGCAAGAGGTGGAATGGGGGAAACTTAACATGGTTAAAGCAGAAAGAGGCTATTCACCTATGCTTTACTCGATTTTTCAAATCAAAGATTTGTTCTTCTCTCAAAATCATGCATACCCTTGTTCAAAACTTCACTACAATCTACAATTACCTCATGCATTCAATCAAATCTCTCGTGAGTCCCATGATTTATGGGGTCCGGTCGGACATGGAAGATATAACTGGCGAATTTACCCGGGGGTGACGGTGGAACAATGAAAAAGGGTGGACAATAATTTTAAATGGATCGAGAACTGGCCATTGCAATAACCTTTGATAGGAGATTTGCTGTCCCTAATGCTGGATAGGTTAACTGCGGTTTGCTCCAAAACTGATGATGATCAACTGATCATGTAAGAACCGAGATAGGATTCTTTCTTTTTCTTTTTTTTTTTTCTCTCTTTTCTAATTCTTTTGGATAATTAGTACTAGTTGATTTACATATAGAGATTTGTTACTTTGACTGGAAAAATAACAAACAAAATATGATGTTTTCGTGGGTTCAATGTTGGATTAATTGAAATAAATAATGGTATTATGTATTGAGGTTTTAAAGGGGAAAAAGGAAAATTTAGTAGAAAATCAATTAACTCGTGAATTTTGGAAAATTGCTTCTCGCATACCTCATTTACTATTATGAACAATGTTAACTTGTTATTCAGAATTTTAAACTTTGAACTTTAGAAATATTAAAAAACAATATTAACATGTTATTTCTCTATATTTAGAAGGTCTAAGGTGAAAAAAAAAAAAAAAAAGAGAGAGAGAGAGAGAGAAAAATACTCTGAATTTATTATTAACTTTCAACTTAGGCCGATTTGTTAGATCATATCAAAAGAATATGACATTGTTCTTTTAACAAATTTCTGCTTTTTGTACTTGATCAATATAATATGTAAATGTAAATATATCGTGAATCAATTAATGAAAGAGTTTGGTTTAAGAACCAYTGATATATATTTAATTATGTATTATAAAGCCATCAATAGTTCTTGTTCTATATATAACTAATTCTCAAAAAAGTCCCATTTGCTTTAGAATTATAGAGATGTGTAGAATAAGATGATCATCATGGATAAGTTTGCACAACCAGGATTTTTGCCCAGATTGACTCGGATCTTGAGATTCAACCTGCATGTAACCTAGATTTTTGGGGAATAAGCCTTTTTAGAGTGAACGCGATTAAAAGTAGCACACTTAACCT
The DNA here is from genome assembly GCA_001752375.1 of Rhazya stricta. Lineage (NCBI taxonomy): Eukaryota > Viridiplantae > Streptophyta > Magnoliopsida > Gentianales > Apocynaceae > Rhazya > Rhazya stricta. The sequence continues at coordinate 2,358,703 of MEJB01000012.1, read as the reverse complement.
TGAGGGAGACACTAGTAAGCACTCATCTTTTTCTACCAATTCTCAACAAAGCATTCAGATTCACCATCTTCTTCATCTCCTCATCATCTTCTTAATATCTTTCCCATGGAATTCCTGAATCTTGCAAGGAGATATAGAAAATACACTAGGATGATTGGTCTTTAAATTTCTCCGAYCAAATTCGGTTCTTTCATGTCCATCTTTGCTATGTTCACCTCCATCTCAAATCTTCATTGTTCTTCTTCTTCCTTAATATCATCTCTAGAATGTAGCTCAATGGCTCTTGTTGTTCCACAGCCATAATTGTTACTTCTATAGTTCAGTACAACAATAACCCAAAAGAAGATCAAAATCACATGTCAATTTTATAAATCAAACTTCTTCAAACCCATAAATATTCAATCTCCTTTACCTCAAAATCTCTAGTTCAAACTTCAATTGCGCAGAGCCTCATTGGCCTGAATTTCAGATCCAACAACATTAGGATGTTTCTCAAGGACAGCTACAATTCCCAACACAAGATGCTGCTTACCCTTCAACTTTCATCACGATCGAAAGGGAGCAGGAAAGCAAAAAAAAATTCTTGTCTTTGTAGAGTGCGAGAGATGAAGAAGACGATGGAGATGTGAAATTGGTGGAAAAGCAAGAGCGTTGGTTCTGTTAGCATCTTCAYAAATTGAGTGCTACTACTATTAGTGTGCACCTTAGAAGCACTCTTCCCTAAAAAATCTAGGTTATGTACGGGTCTGATTTCAAAATTCARTTCAATCTGRTCAAAAATTCGCCGAAGCAAGTAAGTTTCCTTATTATATTTTTAACACATAAACTGAAAATGTATTCAATAAGAATTAGTATATTGTTTATATATTTAAATAATTGGTACGGAGCATGTCTATTTCTTTTGATTTACATATTTTGTATTTGTAAAGAAAGATCTTGGGATAAAGAAAATTATAACTTGCATATAATCTTAACGCATGATCATCTTTGAAAAACTCCTCTATATATTAAAAAAAAATATTTGTCATTATTTCTTTCAAAATCAATAATTTTATTTTGATTCGTATCATCTACATGTTCAATCATAATCAAATTTACTTTACAAATTACTAAAGTAATGATGACACCGTAAATCACACCATATGATTGAAATAAAGATTAAATTTAAGGTGTTTTTGGAATTCACTCACTATTTGTCACCAAAGTGATTTTAGTGTACAAGAAATCTGATGAATACATCAATATTTTCCTGTCTGTAATTTTGTTAAACTTAAAATTTTTTTACATAAACTTCCAAAGAAGAATATATTGAGCATTTAGTTTACAGATTTGTGCATATACATAAATATAAATAAAYATTTATAATAATTTGAAAGTTAGTGCATCCAAATATGTTGAAATTTTTATTTTGATTTAGCTTGTTTATATTAAAGTATGAATGAATTCTCAAGGTATATGTTTCATTCATTTTTAGGACTTTATTTTGTGTACAACCATGCATTTTTCCATGAGCATAAATTAGATTGAGATAGAAGTGGAAGGCTGACATTAATTAAACTTGGGGATATAGGATTATGACCTTGTCGTAAAAGAGGATCCACCATAATAACTCACACCAACTCCAAACAAAGAGTCCAAAGAGAAGCATGAGAGACGGGTAAAGCACAAAAAAAAATAGCTCTGATCATAATCAAGAGAAATATGAATGAGAATGTTAGAGGAAGCATTCCTACTCCTGAGACTACAAAATAGTAATTTGCTTCTATTGAAGAGAAGTACAAGATCTTAGACAAGGCTAAAACTAACTCATGAAAGCTTTCTTGAACTTGAAGTACAAAGGATGAAATTTCAAGGAATTCATTATGAGGCGTTCTAACATTGCAAATAAGTTGAAGGATCTGAACATGAAAGTGGAGGATTCCTTCCTGGTCTACATCTTACKAATAAACTACCTGATGAGTTTGATAATCTGATGTCACTCTACAAGACACAAAAAAAGAAGTTTGGAATATCATTAAGATGATATCACTACGTGTTGAAGTGGAAGATGAACTCAAGAAGAAGGGTAAGAATTTATCAATGAACTTCATCTCCAAAGGCAAGAAGAATTGGCACAAGAGAAGTTCATCTACATATGCTCCAAAAGTTGACATCAACAAAAGAAAATTCTCCAAACCAATGAAGTATTTCTTCTACAAGAAATATGGACATTGTAAGAAAGATTTTGCAGGTTTCAAGGGTTGATTAAATAAGAGGGATACATTTTTAAAAMTATTCTTTTAATATTGAGTCAAATGTTTTGAAATTGACAATTCATAGTGGTTAGATACATGCTGACCCATTCATATTGTCAATTTATTGCAGAGAATGCTAAAGATATCAATTCCAAGTAAGCAAGAGACAAAGGTGCTGCAGTAAATGGACAGAAAGTGGTTAGGGAGGCATTAGGAACTATCAAGTTTAAGTTTAATACTTTTGTATTAATTTTGAAAAATGTATAACTACATTCCTAGTAGAGGTACRAATTTGATCTCTGAATCTTTGTATGCCATGAACAAAGGCATTGAATTCAGTAGTTATAATAATATTATGTATTTTAATTATATGTCTAAGTGTTTCGAAAAAACTTTTATTTTTTATGGATATTGGAAAGTAAATTGTGAACATATGCTATCTAATACATCTGCAAATAAAAAGATTCTTAACATAATAAAATTTTTGGTAAGAAGAAAGCATGATTAGCAAATCTCATCTTTTTTGTCACATAAACGCTTAGGCCACATATAAAAAAAATGGCTTAAGTTACTAACTAGGCAGGAACTTCTTCCAGAATTTAAATTTTACAGATTTCAAAACTTGTGTCGATTGTTTAAAAGGAAAAATGACTAAATAAAAAAATATGGAACTAAAAGAAGTGAAATTATTTTATAATTAATTCATAAATATATTTGCGGCCCTTTTCCAGTAAAAACCATATGTGGGAATGTTTATTTCATTACTTTTATAGATGATTTTTTTAAATTTTGCTACATCTATTTAATTTTTGAAAAATCACAAGCCTTGGATACTTTCAAAATCTTTAAGACTAAGGTTGAAAGAGAAACTGGAAACCTTATTAATATTTTCAGATATGATCGAGGGGGTGAATATTTTGATAAATATACAGAAAATAGCCAACGTAGAGGTCTATTTGCCTTGTATTTACCAAAATGTGGGATAAAAGCACAATACATAGTTGCCTATCTCCACAACAAAATGGAGTTTTAGAAAGGAGAAATAGAACCTCGATTAATATGGTTCGGGGCATGATTATTAGGTCTGGACTACCAAAAGTTATGTATCGAGAAGCATTGAGATTGCAAATTTTATTTGTAACAGATCTCCTAGTAAAGCAGTGTCAAACACCCYGTACGAATTGTGGTGTGGTTATAAAACTAGTGAAATCACTTCTATATTTGGGGATGCAAGAGAGAAGAAAAAATCTACAAAGCAGAAGAAGGAGGAAAWTTTGATTCTCAATCTGTTAGTGGCTATTCTATTGGCTCTCTAAAAAATCAAAAGGATATAAGATTTATTTTCCTAAAAAAGTATTAGAATTATTAAAGTACCAAAAGATATGTTTACAGATGAAGAATTTGATCTATAAGCAAATATTGTTGATGATGAAAAAGCAAACTGAAGTAATAATAATTATACATGATGGTTTATTTATTATAAGCCTAGTATAGAAGGAAATAGTTTTGAGATGCAATAAGTTGTACCTGTATCTGCTGCACTAGAAATCATTGCACCACAGCTAAAGAGCCAAATTGACAATACCATGAATGACAATACCACGCATAGTGCAATTAGAACAACTTGTTTTAAAGAGGTCTGCAATTGCTGATGATTATCATGTGTACTAGATGAAAGTTGAACCTGATTCGCATGAGGAAAAAGATCTAATTATAATTCAACAAGCCATGAAGTACCAAATTTTGATAAACGGAAGTAGGCCAYGGAGGAAGAATTAGAGAGCAAGTCCAAGAATAAAGTCTGGGTACTTGTTGACAAGCCTAATGGATGCAAACTAATAGGATGCAGGTGGGTGTTCAAGACTAAAAGAGATGCTTACGAAAATATTGAGWGTTAYAAGGAAAAATTGGAGGCAAAAAGAGTATAAACATAAAGAGGGGAAGGACTACAAAGAGAAATTTTCATCAGTCTCTACAAATGATGCTCTTAGAATATTAATGGAGTTGGTAGCTTGCTATGATTTGGAGTTGCATTAAATGGAGTCAGAACAACATTTTTAAATGGTGATTTGAATAAAGAAATTTATATGTTGCAGCTAGAATGGTATGAGCAAGGTGAAGGGAAAGTCATTTACGGACTAAAGCAAGCCAGCGGACAATGATATCTCAAATTTGACAAGGTATCACTAGTTTGGTTTTTCTGGAGAATTAGATGAATGAATTTATCTAAAAATCATTTGAAGTGATTTATCTTGATGATCCAATATGCCGGTGATATCTTATTGTCTAGTAGTGACATGTCCTTGTTAAAAGAAGTAAAAGATTTTCTTTCACAACATGTTGATATGAAAGACATGGAGAGGTTCATTATTTGTTGGGAACATAAATAATTAGAGATTGGAGAATTGTTTGCTAGGTCTATCATAAGGTCTACATTGATAAAATTTTGCAGAGATTTAGTATGTAGAATTGTAAGGGTGGAGAATCTCCTATATCAAGAGGAGTTAAGTTGCATAAGGAGTAGTGTCCTAAAAATTTAGTGGAGAAAAAGAGTATGCAAAATGTGCCATATACAAGATTAGTTGGAAACCCCATCTATACATAAATTTTCACCAGACTAGATACAAATTTTGCTATCAACATCTTATCTAGGTATCAATCAAATCCTCGATTTGAACATTGGATTGCAGAGAAGAATAAGATATTTGAAGCATACAAGGAATTACATGCTAGTTTATAGTAAACTTGATGATAAAGAGTTAAAGATACAAAGGTACGCAGATGCAGCATATAAGCAAGACAATGATGACTTGAAGTCTTGTTCAGATCTTATATTTATGCTTTCTTGAGGTGCAATTTCAGGGAAGACATCAAAATAGACTTTGATAGCCACATAAAATTTTCAGGTAGAATATATAGCAATACATGAAGCTACTCGACAAGGTTTATGGTTGAAAATTTTTGTTCGAAAGTTGCCAAATTTTTGGTGTCAATCAAGAGGCATATAACTATATATTTTGACAATGTTTCTGCAGTATGCTCTACAAAAAACAATCTCAGGACTTGTCATTCCAAAAATATCGTTGTCATGTAGTTTTCAATCAGAGAGCGTAACAATGAGATTGAATCAAGATATGCACCAAAGACCAATTAGTCGATCCTTTTGCTAAAGCCTTGGTAGTATTAAGTTTTGTCAAACATGCCAAAGTCATGAAATTTCAAAAAATTTAGATGTTGACTTGAACTAACATATATATATATATACATATACATATATATACACTAATTATTCATTTTGTATGAATAATTCAAAACAATTCATTCATTCTATATTTCATASTCAAGTATCTTCATATTTTTTTTTGATATGAAATTTTTCAATCTTCAATCTTGACTTGAAATTTTAGTAGGGCATTAGGAGTATATTTTATTTCAGAATATTACTTACGTATAAAATGTACTCGATGCTACACTAAGTTATTCATGTGATTATAATTGTGTTGTTGTGGTTTTGAAGTGCTGATGTTTTGCTAATTCATCATATTGTTTCTTAACCCGATATAACTTTTGCGCTTGACCAAATCTTGAATCAGGTTTGCCATTACTTCTAATCGACACTTACGTATATTATCTCATAATACATATTTATAATCCGAACAGTGCCAAGTCAGTGTCAAGTTGCTAGATCATACAGAAGAACATGACAACAAGGTTCTAAATTTTGTACTTGATCCATATAGTATTTAAATGTAGATCTATCATAAATCAATTAATAAAAGAGTTTGGTCCAAAAAAACACAGGTTTATTTAATCAAGTGTTATGTAGAAATAATGAGGCACATTGGTTCAAATACAATATTTAAACTGAGCAGATAAACTGATTCATAACCAGATAATCATAGATGTGCAAAATAATTATTTAATGGCTGTGATAGTCTGATATGATCTCTATTCATAGATAGTCTCTATTCTATATACAACCAATTTTCAAAAAAGTCTTTTTCACTTCAGAATTATAGAGATGTATAGAATCAGATGATCACCATGGAAAAGTATGCGCAATCATGTAAGTTTCCTTATTATATTTTTAATATAGAAACTGAAAATGTTCTCAATAAGAATTAATATATTTTGATATATTCTAACACGATTGACCAAAAAAGAAAGTTGTACCTAGAATATGACTAATTGGAATCAAGATTTCTGAAATATAAATATTTAATGCTCCTTTATCTTGTTTGAAGGGTAGAGTTATGTCAAAAAGAAAAATTATAAAGGATCACTTAAAAATGTTTCATGTAATATTACTTCCTTTGAATTTTTTATTTGTGTTTTAAGGTTGTTTTCTTTTCTTGTTTCTAAATATCTATGATTTTATAAAGCCAAAAAGTATTTATTATATTTGTTCAAAATTTACGCTTATCCCTACTTAATTCAATCAATGACTACATTATAGGGGAAGTTCTAAAGATAACAATCCTAATTTCTTCATCTAACATTATTTTGATCATGATTTCAATTTTAACCTTGTCATAATTTTATAGACCTCGTAAGAATAGGTATCCTCCTCTACCTTTGGAACCTATATATTCTCACCAAGATTTTGATTAAAGCAACCGTTTATTATTGATTTGGATTAAATATATCACAAACTATCATCATGGGTAACGATTTGAACACTAAAAAGAAACTTTATAAGGTAAAAATTGATAGAAAATCAAATTTTTGCATACTGCACAAACAAATGAGGTTTTTAGCCTCTTCTGGACAGCTTCGCTCCACATGGCACGGTGGCACTGGCAGTTATGTCCACGTGGTGTGGAGCTATCTAGAATTGTTTTTTTTTTTTTTTGGGAAAACATTATTGTTGATGTTATTTTCATTGTTTTTCTTAATATATATGTTGTTGAACTGTTCTTTTTTCCTTATTCAACAATACTATGTTAACTTTTTATTTGTTCACTTTTATTTCGGATGACATATTATGTAATTTAAATGATTTWAATTGTTTTTGTTTTTCTTATTCATATATATTATATTGATAATTCCTTATTTTGCTTAGGAACTTTTCAACAGYCGATATATGTTTATTTCATATTTAATTTTAATGAATTTGTATTGTATTTCCTTATTTTAAAAAATAGTTGCACTTTCAATCCCTTAATATATAGAATTATCAATGGGCCCCTAAATTTGAAGTATTCAATATTCCATTTATTCCATACAACTAGTTTAAATGAGTATGTCGAATTAGCGATAGGATCATGAATTACATTAGAAAATTTTTAATAGTCGATGCAAATTTAATGTATTTGAAGCGTCTAATGGTTTAATATTTATATTTTGACCCCTAAAATATATAGAATTATCAAATAGGCCCATAGATTAAATTAGAAATATTTGATATTTGTTTATACCATGCAACTAACATAAATATAATTGCACTTGATTCTTAAATAATTGCACTTTGAGCCCCTATAATATGTAAAATTATCAATATACCCCTGAAATATGTATAAGAATTTTTTTTTATAGATATATGTTTATTCTACGTCTAGTTTAAATGTATTTATAGTGTAATATCGAAATTTTGAATGATTACGCTTTAAGCTCTAATGTATGTATAATTACTAATAGACCCTGAATTACCTAAAAATTCTAATTAGTCGATATATGTTTATTTGATGCATAATTTAAATGTATTTGAATAATTATAGTTCAGGCACTTAAAGTATATATTACCAAAATGCTGCTCGATTAAATTTATCGATAAATGTTTATTCTTTTCACAATTTAAATTTATTTAAAGTATTGTATTTATTTTTATCTATTAATTATATTTACACTTTGATGTTTATTGCAAGATGATGAGTTTGTTAAGTGTTTCTCTACTGATCAAGTAGATTACAGTAAAATTTTCAACTATAATGGGATTTTGTTTGTCATGATGACTTGATAACCTGGGCAAGAAAAAGCTGCAAGGAATCATAATGCTTTATTTATTATGGTGCGATCAAGGACAATAATTCTGGTGGTGAATATTTATGGCATAGTTGTGAAAGAAACGGAAGGTATAGGAATATGAAGAGTATGCCAGTTGTTGTTGAGTCCCAACAGTTTACAAGAACAAAAAAATGTGAATATCCATTCTCCTTGAAAGGGACGGAGCGTATTGGTGGACTATGGAGTATAAGGTGGTCAATGGTCATAATCACAATAATGTTTTTATCCACATGGTCATTCACTGAGAGGTAGATTGACAGAGTCTCAAATGCACACTACACCAAAATTGACTAAGAGTGTCGTCAAGYCRAAAAAAATATTAATTAATTTGAAATAACATGATCCAGGTAACTCTACAACATTGAAGCAAATATACAATGCCCATCACAAGCCAAAGTTATGGGGGATGGAAGATAGATCATTTCTCCAGCAGTTGATGCAACAAAGAGTGGATGATGGTTATCTTCAGTTCCATCGTACAGACCCCGATACTAATATTGTAGTGATATTATATTTTCTCATCCTAAGTCTCTTGATATGCTTAATTTGTTTCCATATATTCTAGTTATTGATTGTACCTATATGACAAATGGGTACAAGATGCCTATTTTTTGGAGGTTGGTGTTTCTTCTACAAGAATGAATTTTCAGTTGCTTTTGGATTTCTCAAGGATAAGAAATAGGAGAGTTATACTTGGACAATATAGAGTCTGAGATAGATGTTTGGTAGCTGGAGTACTCTGAGGTGCTCCGAGAGTACTCATCACGAATAGGGATCAAGCATTGATGAATCCTATTGAGGAAATATTTCTAKAGTACAACCACATTTTATGTCTGCAGCACATTTGCAAGAATGTGAAGAGTTATRCCACACAAGTYGCTAAGAGTAAAGATTTGGGATCTACATTTTCTCAGGCTTGAAACAACGACAGAGAAAGAATATGAGGAGCGTGTTTATGCTATGCACACCACATGGGGACAATTGGCTRGATGCTTAGTTATGTGCAAAATTCCCAGCTTATTTCATATAAGGAGAAGTTTGTTTTTGTTTGGAGGGATCAAATTATGCATTTCGGTAACATCACGACCAATAGAGTTGAAAATGCTCACTTGGTACTGAAGAAGCAGTTAGGGACATCTACTAGTAGTTTCTACAGAATATGACCTAAGATTAGATTCTTTAGTTTTCATTAAGATTGGGGAAATCAATGCTAAACTTGGAAAAGCTAGTGTCTGCAGTGTTCATGTGTCATCTCGTTGCATCTTTCAGTGATTGTGATATCACGTCATAGATCGTGTCATCCTCTTGTTGTGTAATAAGTTGAAGCAGGTTCTATTGATTGACACAGATGCTGAGTCATGCGATTCTCTTCTACGAAAGAAACATGAGATTCTTTGTGCACATGAGTTGGCACCTATTGTTCAGGATGATGGTAACATTAAGTTAAAGTCGATTCAATAGTTCTGGAGGACTCTACACATTGAGGCCATGGAGGACTATTATGGTGATACCGAGACAAAGGATGATAACAAAGACATCTTGTCATTGATTCATAAAATTCTGTAAAGTATGAAGAGAAATGTTCAAGAGTATTTTAAGAGTATTCTTCACCTAGAATATACGAACCTTCAAGAGCCGGGTACTAGACAAATGAAAGGTCATTCGAGACTTAACTCTACTAAGAGAGATCCATCATCTTAGGAGTACACTGAAAAGATGTATAGTTATGGACGAGCSAGAGGTCTATCATCAGTAGGACGTGGATGGGAACGAGGTYGAACGTCACCCTCTAAGCATCAATTTCCCTTTGTGAATTAGTTTCTACATTTCTTGTTGTCATATGTTGTTTCAAGGTTATATGTTGTTGCAGATGGCAATTGTGGGTACAGTTTGATAGCTCATTTGGTCTTGCAGGACCAGCATTAGTGAAAGTAAGTACTGACAGAGTTGTATAATGAGTTAAATATAAGGGAGAACTTGTATCTCGAGCAACTTGAAGGAATAGAAAGAGTCAACACTCTTAAGGAGTCCATAACACCCTWTATTGATAGAATAGCATTGTATGCCAAATGSGATGTCTATGCYKGAWATGCAATTTGTGATAGCGAYTGGGTATAATGTGACATTAGTGAGTATAATGTGATCCTATATGTGAATTACAAAATAAATTCATTTTCATTTTCAATAATATATTATATGACTAATTTTTTTAATGTATTTACAGTTATATATGGATGAGGATTTTCCTTTACTACTATTATATCTTCACTGGCCCAGATACCATACTCGTAATGCTGATGGTTGGGATGTTGCATTACGCGATAGGATTCRACATTGGACTATATGATATTGACATTTTTTATTTGTACATCATGTACAATTTTTTTAATGTATAGGCTAGTATTTGCTGATATACAAAATTTTTCTATACATTATTTACGGTTAAATGTTATTGATATTGTTATTACATAATAATATAGAAAATTAAAATGCAACATATTTAAAATAAAACTATATAATAATATAAAAATAAAGTGTAACATATCCAAAACAAAACTAAATAATAAAATAAGAATTGACATGTAACATATCTAAATTAAAACTACATAGCAATATAGAAATTAAAGTGCAACATATTCAAAAGTTAACTAAATAACAATATAGAAGTTAAAAGTGCAACATATCTYTATGTATGGACTAGAGTTTGGGTGRAGCAAGGAACATATTCTTGTTGAAACCGTCATTTGGACTACATTTACATTGATAAGACATTTTGGTTACATCCAAACCAGTGTTTGGACTACATTTACACTAAAACAACCTCTTTTACACTTAAATAACTTTTTCTCAATCTCCATTAAAAATGCCAAAGGCAACAGTGAAGGAATTTTTACTATTCACTTTTAAATCATATCATCCCAACACCAAAATCAAATTTTCTTATTATTTTAACCCATTTTCAACTTCTAATCCAAACAACATCTTAACCAAAAATTCTTTTACAATCAAATAACAAATTGAAATTGAAATTTTTTTATTTTTCCACTTTCTTCTATTAAACAATCATTCTACAACTAAACAACTTTTCTTCCTCAAACCCTAGTCAACTCTACTATAAGAATAACTATGTCTTTTTCGAATGCGGGAACCAAACCTCAAAAGTCCAAACATGCTGACTCTGGATATACTCAAATTCAACGCCAGTTACACCTCAAGAGGATCCAAAGCTTGACGTGATTGCTCATGAAGATCCAACCACAAATTCATCCACTACGCCTCTTATGATGGCGGACATTTCAACTGTCGAAGAACATATTGCAATCTAACAAAATTGGTSGAAAGTCTTGCAAAACATACTCAGCAACAATATTTCACAATTGYTCAACTACTAAATCGACTTGACAATGCTGGAGAAACAAGTCAATCTACTCTAAAACATCATGACCTTTCAAATATGTCAGGATCTGCAAAAGTTTTAGGGAAGCAACCCCAAGTCAAAGTTGAATTTGAAGACATAAGAGAAGCAGGATCCTCAAAAGAAACTGCAAAAATTCAAGTCTCCTAAGATGGATTAATTCCTATTGACCAATTGAAGGATTCCATATAGGCACCATAAAGGATAAATATGAAGGGAGTATTAAATTTTTTTTCCGCATATTCTAAACCATATTCCAAGAGGATTGATAACTTGAAAATGCTTAGGTTGATAATCTTCGAAATTTTCAACAATTTGATGGAAAGGAAAATCCTAAAAAAATAAATTACACATTTTGTTGAGAATTGCAACAATATTAGCACGTATGGTGACTACCTTGTCAAGAAATTTATTTGATCTCTCAAGGGAAACGCATTCGAYTGGTACATCGACCTCATGGTTTATCTATTTACAGTTGGGACAAACTTGAGCATGAATTCCTCAACCTTTTTTACAACATCCGTCAAACTGTAATTATGTTGAAACTGAGCCATACTAAGCAAYGAAAAGATGAGCYGATSATTGATTATATCAATCGAGGGAGAAGGTTGAGCCTAGATTGTAGAGATCGCCTCTCTAAATAATATGCAAYCGAGATGTGCATTCAAGGCATGCATTGGGGTCTYCAATACATTTTGAAAGGAATCCAACCAAGAACTTCCGAAGAATTGACTACACGGGCTCATGATATAGAGTTGTGCATTATGATACATGGAGATCAAAGAGTTCCAGTACTGAGCCACAAAAGAAGAAAAAGTTTGAGTTCAAGAAAATAAGCAATCGTCCAAGTCTGACGAAAAAGCATCTATGACAACAACTATAATACCTGTCAGGATACCTACAAAAGTAAGCATAAAGTTTACAAAGAAGGTGGATATTACTCCAAATCTTGAAAAAAGACGCATGACTTTGAAAGATATGGAAAGTAAAGACTACACATTTCTCGATTCTGACATCTCAGAAATGTTTGATGACATGTTGAAAGTTGGGATATTGAACTTCCGGAGATGAAACGACCAGAATAAATAGGATGGCTTGRAGATCCAAATTATTGCAAATATCAYCGTCTTCTTGGCCACTCAATAAAGAAATGCTTCATTCTTAAGGATAAAGTCATGGAATTGGCTCGTAAGGGACACATTTTGCTAAAGGAAGAAAAAGTGACTGGTAATCAAATAGGCATATTATGCCAAATGCTTTCTCCTCCCGATCTTTCAATGCAAATGTTGCGTATATTTCAGGATCACCTGAATAATTTGTTGAGATCAAATTTGGGCAATTCGACATGGTGAAATTCAATCATAAGTTCGGTAATCTAATAGAAGAATCGGTTCCAAAACTATGTAAAAATATTGAATCTTCATGTGAGATGCCAAAGCCGATGATCCCAATTCTAAAGGTTGGACAATTATGAAATGATAAAGGAATCATGAAAAGAAATCTACAAATAACAAATTGAAAGAAGCAAAGCAATCAGAAAGAAAGTACGTAAGCTAAATAAGGTTAATCCTGAGGAAGTCATCAACAAGTCAAAGGTTTCATACATCACTAAGTATCGGCGTYCGATTAGAATAGGAGAGTTCTTTCCAAGAATATTAACTRATAATCTTGAAATCATCTCTTGTTCTGTCACAGGTAAAGTGGAGATAAATGATTCTGACCTTTCTCTTCAAAAGATTCAGTTCAAGAGGATTTTCTTGTGAAAATTGAGGTGTGTACTTCAAATTCAGTTGCATGTATGATAGCAATAACCATCAATGATGATGATTTGTTATTAGGTTCAAAATCTCATAATCGACCTCTATTTGTATCTGACTATGGACTAGAAAGGAAGGTAAATCGAATATTACTGGACCGAGGTTCTGCAGTCAACATTTTTCCTTTACGAATGTTAACAAGTCAACAATCTAGTTGCCTCATGATCCAGGGTTTTATTCGAAGAGGTCAAACAACATTGGGCACTATTCTATTAGACTTGCTAATTGACGAGATGTCATCTAGTGTTTTGCTCCATGTGATCGATTCTAAAACTTCTTACAATATATTATTGGGAAGGCCATAGCTTCATGAAACTGAAGTTGTACCCTTGACACTTCAACGATGATTCAAGTACCTGATAATGGTGTCGTGAAGAAGGTGATCGCCGACAACAACTCCTTCACGGAGYTAAAAGCATATATCGCATATACATAGTTTTACCTCGGCGGGAAAAATATATCGTTTGATGAAAGACATATAGCCTCAGAGATGGAAATTTATGGTAAAGGTGTTATTGTTTCCAACCAATTTTGGAATGAAAAACCTCAACATTCTGCAATTCTTGGCTAATATAGAAAGCAGTAAGGTAAAAGTACAACATACTCGAGCAACTRCTGTCCTTTGTGATACTCCAAAATCAATGACGAAGGAAGACCAGTCTCCTTTTACTAAAATCAAATCTCTATGAGGATTCACCGTTCCTTTGACTGAAATTGAGGCGCTGAAGTGATGTGGGTGAAAACCTATTGATTTTACTAGTAATTATGTGTATATTTTCACCATTTTTAACATGAAGAAGTACTACTTTATAACTATTTCGCCTTGAATATTACTTAAATTCAATCAAGTAACTTTATTTGTGCAAAGTGAAATTATAAAATTCACGTGTTATTCTTGAGGTAAAATGCCCTATTTTGTAGGAAAAAATGATTCTATAAACAAAATAAAAGGTTATTTGATAAAAAAGTGAAGACTTGTTCAATATTGCTAAAATGGAGAGATATAGCTTAGAAGTGTAGTGCTACAGCAATAGTTAAGGAGTAGATGAGAATCTAATATTTGAAGAAAAAAGTCAAGAAACAAAAGGAATCATCATTGGAAAGAGAAAAAGTCAATTCTAAATCCCAAAAGTCCAAAAGTCAAAAAGTAAAAAGTAAAAAGCAAAAAGGAAAAAGTCAAAAATTTGAAAAGAAAAAAATTATCTATGACACCTTTTTACCAAGTTTCCAAATGAAACTTCAAGAGATAAAAAGGAGAGAAGAGAGAGGGCAGAATTTATTCAGGCATTAGCAGCAAAAACGCAAAGAAGAGAAAAGAGAGAAATGAGGAGAGAGAAAGAGAGCAAAAAGAGGGAAGTTTGGAACAAGAAGAAGAAGAAGACTTCAAGGAAGCCTTCACCAATGGACTTGATCTACCTTTTTAGGCTTTGTTTCTCCTTTTCTTAGTGATTATTTTGAGATGCACTTTATTATATTAATCTTTCACATCTTGTATTTCATTTCATCCAAGAACATAAACTAACGTTTTAGAAATTAGAATTTTGATGAACCTATGCATTTAATGTCTATTTAAATGATTTGATCAATATTTGCTCTTTATGAATGCTTTACTCAAGGTTACATATTGTTTACATTCACTATTTTTTTGGCCATAAATAGTATTTGTGTGAGCTTCTTGAACTCCGAAAAGTAGTGAAAGAGTTGAAAAACTTKAGTAGATGTGGGTTTGGTTATCTTGAGATAAGGTTTAATATCTTAGAGATACCATAGAATATTGAAAATATTCATATTCCACCCATAAAATCATATGGGATTAGAATTTTATTTGTGTTCCTTAAGCTAAATAACTCTGACAGGTAGAACAACTTAGTGAAATAGGAACAAGGACCAATAAACTGAAAGGGTGAGGTCATTTCTGTCTCAATTTGCATTTCAACTGTAGTTAAACCGTTGCTGCAGCATTCTGCTCAGAAGTCCTTGCTGCTACTATCTGCAGCATTTACATTTTGACTTTTTAGACATTAGTACATTGGAGATTCTTGACTCTAACTCACTTTTAAGATCTTGATYATCTTGTTTGTGCGATTGATATGATTGTTTCCGAATCTTTGTGATTAGATAAATTTAGATTATTTTACTTTATTCTTGTGACAACCAACAACAAATTAATTTTATTAAGAATTTGAACCATCACTTTTGGATCAACAATCCTTGTAGGATGATACTCTTATTTACTTTATATTACTTGCCGACCGTGTATACTTGTATGAGTGAAAGTTTCCAAATCTTTGTGATTAGATAAATTTAGATTATTTTACTTTATTCTAGTGATAGCCAACAACCAATTGATTTATTAAGAATTTGAACCATCACTTTTGGACCAACAATCCTTGTGGGACAATACTCTTATTCACTCTATATTACTTTTGACCGTGTATACTTGCATGAGTGAAGTTTTATTGCGTATGCAATTTTGTCTATCATGAAGTAATCAAAGCTATTTTCAAGGATTTTGCATGATCTGAGGTGGGGCCAATGATAGAACACGGTTCATTACCTTCTAAAASAATTGAGGTGGGCTTGGATCCTAATACATACAAACTTCTAGCTAAAGYTGGGCAGGATTCACGAAGTCAAAATGTTATWGGAAGACTTATTCCTGAAATTGTTGAATCAAATGATCTTGACTTGGATGACATACAGAAGATGTTGAAATGAAATGGTTATTTTGTTGAAAGTTCGCGCGGGGCATTGGATTCAAGCAATCTGCACCTGTGTGTATAACAATAAATCGAGTAAGCAATTGTTATATTTCAGTGGGTCGGAAGTCTATCTTTGATCGATTATGGGAAACAAACTCCCATGCCTCAATTTTTGAAYGGTTGGAACCTCGACTTGGATTAGCCAAAGAGTCCGGGCCAATYCAGAAAATCGAAAAACCTTCATATGCGGAGATTGATGCAAATGAGTGTTGAAGTAGAATACATTTCAAGATGAGGAGGAAAACCAAACTTCTCGTGGATTGCGAGCAATGTTCTCAAACCTAAACTACAAACTGTAGTTCATACAAAACCAAAGGAATAAGATGAAAAGAGTGTAGGCTCATCTTACCATATCAGCATTGTTGACAAACAGAATGAAAAAAAAAAAAGACGATGAAGAATGTTCTGCCGRGGCTTTACTTGCTTAAGAAAATGAGAAAAATAAGGAAACTGCCTTGTATTCTTTGAGCAGAATGATGAGTTGAAGTATTCGACGATAGAAAAGTTGTGTTTGGCTCTCATCTTCGCAATCCATAAGCTAAAACACTATTTTCAAACTCATACCGTGTGTCTCATTTCGAAAGTAAATTCGATGAAATATGTGATGACTAAACCTATTCATTTTGATCACTGGGCGAGATGGTACCTGCAATTGCAACAATTTGAAATAATTTATATCCCTCAAAAGGCCGTGAAAGGGCAAGTTTTGGGGGATTTCTTGGTTGATCACTCTTACCTACCGAATTAGCCTTAGTTAATAATTTGCCAGATGAAGATCTTTTGTTGGTTGAAGTCTTACATGGAAGATGTATGTAAGACTTACCTACCTATTCATTTTGATCATTGGGCAAGATGGTATATGTAGTTGCAACAATTTGATATAATCTATATCCCTCAGAAGGTCATGAAAGGGCAAATTTTGCGGGGTTTCTTGGTTGATCACCCTTACCTAYCGAATTGGCCTTAGTTAATGATTTGTCAGATGAAGATCTTTTGTTGGTTGAAGTCTTAYATACATAGAAGATGTATTTTGATGGAGCTCCTCATAAAAATGGAGCTGAAGCTGGAATAATTCTTGTTACACCCGAAGTCGATGTCCTGCCATATTCATTCTATTTGACTCAACAATGTTCAAATAATGTTGCTGAATATAAAACTCCTATCCTTAGGTTGAAAATAACCATAGAAAYGCAAGAGTTACAACTTAGAGTTTATGGAGATTTGAAACTGATAGTTAATCAAGYCCTTGATGTCTTTGAAGTGAAGAAACCCGAACTTCTTCCTTGTTGCAAGTACAGATGCTTTGGCAACACTAGCTCCTATTCTCTCATTTTTGGATCCACAAAATCAAAAATTAATTTTTCAAAATTGGATTTGCCTCCTTTATCAAAATGAAGACGAAAATGATGAAGGAGAAATGCAGATAGCACATGTTATTTCAGCCAGCGATGTTGATAAGGAAGATTATCATCAACCAATTATCAATTACGTTTCCTACCTGAAGAACCACATAGGAAAAGTAACATTCGGTGACGGGCTCGAAGGTTTGTTTACTTCCAACATATCCTATCGACATCTATTTGAAAGAGTCTTCTTACGTTATTTAGGAGAAGATGAGGCAATTCAAGCACTCGCAGAAGTTTATTCTAGTGTCTACGTGGCTGATCAATCCGGACACAATCTACATTTTCAAATTAAAAGGATAGGATATTAATGGCCTATAATGGTAAAATATTGCTTGGAATATGCCCGTAAATGTCAAATTTGTCAAATTCATGGCAATCATATCCATTAACCACCAAAACTGTTGCATCCAATAGCCGCAAATATAGTTGGACTATTGCTAAAGTCATCTGCTGGACATRTGTTCATCTTAGCAGCRATAGATTATCAAAATGAGCTGAAGCTGTGGTGCYAAGGGAAGTGAAAAATCATAATGTTGTTGAATTCATTYGCACAAATATTATATATCACTGTGGAGTACCAASATACATCATCACTGATAATGGAAAGTCTTTTCATAGTAATACAATGACCAGACTTTGTGAAAAAATTAACTTGTTAAGAGCAATATAAGTCTTTAATGTATTATGTAGCCGCTAATGGATTAGCTGAAGCCTTTAACAAGCTCTTTGCGATTTGTTGAAGAAAGTTATTGACATAACAAAAAAAGATTGACATCTTAAAATTGGAGAAGCATTGTGGGCATATCGGACAACATTTCGAACTCCAACACAAGCGACGCCGTATGCATTAGTTAATGGCGCTGAAATAATTCTTTCCTTTGAACGTCAATTACCTTCATTAAGTATAGCTGTCCAAGAAGGGTTCACAAAAGAAGAAAACACATGCTTATGTCTTGAAGAGTTAGAAGCACTTGATGAAAAAAGGTTGGAACAGCAACAATGTTTGGAGTGTTATAAAGGCTGCATCTCTAGAGCTTTCAACAAGAAAGTTCGTTCTCGTTCTTTTCAAGTTGGTGACATGATGCCCACAATTCGAAGGCCGATCATATAGCCTCAAAAGATAAAAAAACTCACGAGCCTAAACTGCACATATTCCTTGATAAAAGTTAAAACTATCTAAATACCTCAAAAAAATTTAAGATGCTCCCAATATGCATAAGCTAAAACTACGAAAAACGACCACCAAAGAAGTCACATGTGGTGAAACTGCTAAAATGCCTCAACAAGTTCAAGTTGGTACAAATGGATGCTCCTAGCATGCACGATCTAAAACTGCGAAAAATAACGACCAAAGGTGTCACATGTGGCAAAACTGCTAAAACATCCTAACAAGTCCAAGTTGGTAAAAATGGATACTCTTGGACCCCAAGAGTTTAAACTATGTACAACCCTCTCTATAAATTTTTTCATACTCTTGAACTATATTTTGACTTGATTCCCTTTTAAAGGATATGTAGGCGGCTTGGAAGTTAATTTCTAAGTTCAATCATAATATAACAAACTAATAGTCTTTAATTAAGTAAACAGTTCATAAAAGRAAAAAATGAAAAAGAGGAAAAAAGGGAACAATTGAAGAAGAAATGCATACTTTATCGATTCATTATGTGAAAATAAGTATTTAAGTAGGGAAYATGAAATAAAGTGATTCAAACATTTAACTTGAAGTTAATCATTTCTTGGTTGCTTGCTTCAAGGAGCTCCTCCATATCTTCCAAATTCTTCACAATCTCGTCAGATTGAAAGGTGGTATTTTCGATGACAACAACCTCTTCTTTCTTGGTAGAACAAATGGCTTCCACCTTTTTCAATTCTTCTCAAATTTCATCGATGCGTATKGACACTTCTTGCTGCTGTTTCTCTGTGGTGTTAAGTTGGGCTTGGATTTCTTTCTTCTTTTCCTCGAGAGCATGCAATTCTCTTTATAGGTCCTCAACTTTAACATATCTTGCTTGATGGCTCATCTCAAGGTCAATGAGTTGTGACTTGGCTTTAGAATGAGACTTGCAAGTTGTGGACCTTAAAGAGTCATATCTATGAACTTTCTCAAAAAGATCAACCAGGTATTTTCTCAAGCTAGAAAGATCAACGACATCCATCTTCTTCGTTTCATCAAAAACTATAAATACCTCCCCTTCAATTGAAGAAATGGACTCGATTGGTGTTCGAGTAAGCTTTTCTGCAACTTAACGCCACATGAGTGGAAGATATTGAAGTTGGCCAGCCTTTATAATGTTAACCCATTGGAAATTAGAAATGGCARCAACAACAGATTGCGTTTGAGAAAACCTTGGCCTTTCTTTGCATGAAGAAAAAGGTGGACCACTTGCCTCCAAAARCGTGCTAGTTGGTTAAACAGGGTTGGTAATCAATGGTAGATCAGTCATGGGAGATTGAGCAATATTATCATCATTTTCGCAAAAGTCAATTTGATGCAAGACGCTCTTTCCCTCCCGTAATAAGAGAAATTTCATTTATATGCAAAGAACCTTCAGGTGCCCCTAACTATGAAAATCAAATAGTTAGAAGAAGTTTAAAATTAAATATATTTATTTTGAGAGTGATATACTTACATGAAGTGCTAAAGCGTGARGAGACATAGTTGAACTAAGTACTCCTTTCAAAAGGTCRAAAGAAGTAGTAGCGCCACCYAATGTCTTCTTCCTCTTGAATGGGTGATTCAATGTATGTTCTTGCTCAATATCACTCACCATTCCACTTTCAACGAAAAGGGTATCAACTTGCTTGCCAGTTATAGGAGAACCCACAACTCCATATCGAAATTTTGCTGCAGGGATGAACAACAATATCTTGTTCGTTAGAGGAGCTACAGCTTTTTTAAAAGTAGCAGCAATACCACCAGTAGAAGAAGGTCTTAAAGGACTGGAGATTGTTATACTCTTTCCCTTAGAAGAAACTCTAGCAATTCCACTTGATCAAGAGTCCCACCAAGTATTGTATTTTTTAGTAGCAAATGACTTTGATATCTTCACTGGAAGTACAAYTAGAGAGCATTGTTTAAGGTGAGTAGATGATTTTCACAATTGAGTCACATACTCTAATGTGTGCGAATAAGATTTCTTCCTCAAGTCACCACGAACATCTTGACAAAATCCAAATTGCCTGCATAATTTGTTTGGACTATAAGATTCTATCAGATACACGATATTCTAAAAAGTCAAGAAGTTAGAGCGTAAACTAACAAAATAGTCAAACTAAGTTGATGATAGAGACTTGTTATCCACCAAAGGTCACTGAGGGGCACTAGTCATGCAATTACAATTTATGTTAAAAGGATCCACACGTCTGAAAACTCTCTGTGCTTTCGAATGAGAGAAATGCTTGGCCATCTTCTCTCCATGGAACTTGACCATCTGTGCAACTAAAGCGCAACTATTACTCTGGCGATGAATGCCAAAGTATTAAGCAATCCACACTTACACATAATGAATTGGGAAGGTTGCACGACACTCCTTCAAGAATAGAGATTGGATAATCCTGCTCAAGCCATTGTAGATACTTCCCAAAGTCGACATAGCTAGTGAGAATTTTCACTCGAAAGCCTTAAGGCTAGCTACCTTAAAGACACCATGACAAATACAATTGATCTCTTTACCTAGAAGAACAAATTTACATATCTATTAAGATACAAATGCAACTAAGTATACTTCCCCTCTCAAAGTTTTTGGAATATTTAGCACATTGAAGGATTCGCTTTTTCCCCTCACAATTGTCAAATAAGTACTATTCCTCGTAGGATTATTCAACGTCCTCGGCTTTGCTGCAATTTGCCTGTTATATAGTCTTGGAGGAASCAGGTAATTACATTCRTTGTCTGTCTCGTAAAGCTCCTTGAAAAAAGGGATCACTTCGTCGTAAAATGAGCCATGAATAGGAAGACCACCAAGGCTCCTTAAGTCCCAAGCTGAAATGGATAACTCGCCAATCGAAGTGTACAATGTGTTCCGTCAAGGGACACCAAAGCTCGCAAAAGGCGTGCATGACATGGACATAGCGGTCATATGTGAACAAAGAAGTGTAAATAGCATCATATATTTTTATGTTACGAAGTAGCTTCTTATGTTTCACGAGAATAGTCTCCAACCACTCCTGGTAATTCTGTGTATAAGTAGTCTCGCCAAAGGTCGTAATAGGGGTATTCCAAGAAGTCTTATCGAAATTGCAATTTGTAAGAGGAAGATAAAAGTTTTTGGAACTTGTACTTGCACCATGGGTTGAAGACAATAATAGCGAGACTTTTCAGGTTGATGAGATGGATGTTGAGTCTACTATTTTTTTGGAGCATGATGAAGGCTATCTACCAATGTGAAAATTTGCCTCGTTGGGAGATTGGTCCGCATTTTAAGTATTTCGATGCCACCGGGAGAACTGCTAAAGTCATAGGTATAAATTGAGATCCCCTTCGATTGTCTAAGATGAAAATGTGTAACTTTGGTTTTTCAAAATCTCTTATCTCCGATTTCGAATTGCACGAGCTTAAAAAAAGTTGAAAAGGGTAAGTATATTAAAACTTAACAAAAAAGAATGTTGAAGTTGTCAAAAAAGAAAAAGAAAAGAAAAAAGAATTAGAAATATGCAAAAAAAATACTAACAAAAATGGAGCAGAAAAAAAGAGCAAAAAGAATTGCAAAAACAAGAAAATAAAAGGAGTTAAAAAAAAATTGAGAAAAAAGAGCTGGATACAGAAAAATATAGGAAAAGAAAAAAACAGAAGGAAAAAAAAAAGGTCCAAAATGTCATGTCAGTCCATGGCCCAAAAAAACACAAAAGAGGATGCGGAGGCCCAACCCCAAGCAAGTACGGCTCAAGCACCAAGTTCCTGTAAGAAGAAAAGGTGCAGCCCGTCAAGTTCCTGGCCCAACAGGGAAGAAAAAAGGAAGAAAGTGGGCTGGCCGAAATCCAATTTAAGTATCAGCAAAAGAGGGAAAGAAAAAAGGAGCCCAAGACTTAGGCCCACTCCAAAATCTCTGCCCCTTTCTTCAACCAAAGTCCCTCGTTTCACTACCCGAAGTTCTATGACAATGGCGACACCCATGGTTTTGGATTCGAAATCAGCGATGAAGCTTGCTCCAAATCGAACCGACCCCATCCTCAGTGTTTCGTCCCGATTCTTCCAGCAAGAACTTGCAAGATGCAGAAAAAAATAGAAGGCAGATCATSACCAGCGCTGGCAGCATTTTCTGAAACTCTAACATTCTTTTTGAGTGTAGAACCACGAAGAGCCAAATTCTCATTAATATCAGAAGACAACTCTTTCTGACAATCATCTTGAAAGTTTCCAACTTTTATCTCGATATCTCTTGAAATTTCTCCAGAAAAGTTCCYTGGACTAGCTTGAACAGCTTGTGACACATTTTCACTTGCTAATTTGAGAGGATAATCAGGAAGAAGGTTGTAATGGTTGCCTTGAGACTTGGTGTTGTAGGTAAAGTAAACTGACATTTTCAGTAGCATCATCAGGCTTGCAGGAGAGCTATYGCTTGTCATATCCCTGTGAACATAACTTCTCGACCAACAGGAACCAAGTTCTTTCAAACCCATCAAATGCACTACTGACAAGCATAGAATCTGGCAGGTGATAGAAAGACCTTGGCGTTTCACTTGCAAAGAATGGATTTTTAATCCACCTATCATGGGAACACATTCATAAGTGTTGGAACAGTAACTTTCTTTCGATAATCACCAGCGCCAGCGTCGGACGTGCAGCTCTTCGGTCTCCCCTCTAACTTACTTCAGGAGGTTGAAAAAATGACAAATCAAGAGGAAGAATGGTGGTGAAGATCGGCAGCCCAACTTGCTGCATTTTTGGTGCTAACGAGACCCACGAAGGGGGTACTTGGCTCGACGAAGAAAACAAAACAGAAGGCAGAGAAGAAGCTTCAATGCTGCAAATCTGCAAAACGAGAGAGAAGCTGCCCACCACCATGTTCGCCGTAGAAAGTAGAAGGCAGACAAGAAGCACAGAAATACACCCCCCAACCGACCATGACGAAGGAAAAGAAGGAACACAGAAAAAAATTAAAAAAAGCAACGTGAAAAAAAGGAAGAAAGACAAAGGGCAGATAAGAAACGACAAGAAGAAAGAAAAACAAGAAAGAAAAAATTCGAAAAAAAGAGCGCAATGCAGAAAGAGTAAAAAAAAAAAAAAAAAAGCAAAAAAGAAAAGGAAAAGTAAGCAAACAAAAATTAATATTCCATTCTCGCAAAAAGAAGGAAAGAGATGCTCAAAATAAAAAAGATGAAGGCTAATTATTATATATCTTTCAAAGATATATCGGATGTCTTTTGTTATGATATCCTTAGAATTCCTCAAGTACACGAATAGGTGCTAGATTAACATAAAAAAATTAGCTATGCAATAATAATGTGACTTACCAAGAAGAGACAAAATTTACAAGAAAACTTATCAAAGTATCGAAATTGGCAGTGTAATGAAGAGTAAAAGGAAAAAAACTTATATAATTGATATGTATATATAGACACAAGAAAAAGAAAAAGGGAAAAGAAAAAGAAGTTCTAATCGAGAAGGAAAATGAGGCAAATGGATCARAGGAAAATGTGGGCCATGAACATTAAGGGCCCAACAAAAAAAAGACAGGGAAGAATGGACCAAATAAGTTGGAAAAAAAAAAAAAAAAAAAAGGAGGAAGCTCACTATTTGAAGAATGATTGGGGCCCAAATATCTTAAATATGATCTAAAAAATTAATCCAAGTTATTAGACCTACAATGTTCATCCGAAAAGTGTAAATCGATTTGAAACTTGTCCATTCGATACCTATCTCCAAGTTGCACCCGTGAACAAGTTCCGGGGGGTAATTTATCGATTTGAAATAGGCATTTAGTTATGAACCGGAAGTTTAAAAGATTATCTATTTGCTGAAAATAGCAAATTCATGTGCCTAAATCACATCTATCATCAACAAATGTTCCCATTCGAATGGAATTCCTAGCATGTCAAAATGTTGATATACTGGCTAGTAATTAAAAACATACCAGAAATGTGGTATTAATTGTATAATATACTAGAATCATGATAATGATTATAAAACATGTCAGAAAAGAGACATATCTCTTGATTCTAAAGTACGCCCGAAGCATGGTAACCTCTTGGTTCTAAAGATAAAAATTCTCGAACAAAAAAGGCGATAATATGATCAAAATTGCCATAGAAATTTTAAAGATAGTCAAAATATATTAATAAAGATATTCAAGTTCCTCAAAGTAATARAGAAAGCTTTCGATATCATAGATGATAACGAGGATCTTGAACCAAAATCAATTGAAAACATCCACATAAACATGATTGGTCAAGATGGAGATATGCAATTGAATCTGAATTAAACTCACTATCGAAGCATGAGGTTCTTGGACTTGTAATCCGAACCCAACAAGGTATAAGACCATTTGATTATAAAATGGGTATTTATATGCCAAAAAAACATGAAAATAATGAAGTTGTGAGATATAAAACACGACTAAGACTCAAGGTTTTTTTTCACAAAGACAATGTTTTGATTATATAGAAACACATTCACTTGTAGTGAATATAATTATCTACAAATATCTTGTAAACCCAGCAGTACATGAAGACCTTGCTATGTGTTTGATGGATGTAGTCACTATGTTTTTTTTTGGTTTACGTGGATCAATAGACAGTAACATTTACATGAAAATGCCTAAAGGCTTTGATTTGTCTAAAACATATACTCGAAAAAATCATTTCATCAAATCACAAAAATCCTTATGGATTAAAATAATCTAGATGTATTTAATATAATTGTCTTAGCTTATATCTTTTGAACGAGGGATATAAAAATTTACGATGCCAACCTTGTGACTTCATAAAGAAAACATATATTGGATTTGCAATTGTCGCAATTTATGTTGATTTAAATTTAACTGAGACTCATGAAGAACTTACAAAACTGCAGATTAYATGAAATGAATTTGATATGAAAGATCTAGGAAAGACAAAAATTTGTCTTTGTTTTACAAATTAAATATTTTCCTGAAGGATTATTTATTCATCAATTCAAGTATACATATAACAAAACAATTTATATGGATAGTGCACATCCATTGGTATCACCCATGCTTGTTGATCACTTAAAGTTGATAAATATTATTTTCGTCCACTTGAGAAAAGATATCATTTTCATCCACTTGAAGATTGAGAAAGATTCTTAGTTGTTAAGTATCATACCTTAGTACAATTGGTACTTTTTTTTTTTTTTTTTTGGTAAACCTCCTTATAAATTATAGTTCTCTAGGAAATACGAGAAAGATTCTTAGTTATTAAGTAYMATACCTTAGTACAATTGGTACTTTTTTTTTTGGTAAACCTCCTTATAAATTATAGTTCTCTAGGAAATACGAGAAAGATTCTTAGTTATTAAGTACAATACCTTAGTACAATTGGTACTTTTTTTTTTTTGGTCAATCTCCTTATAAATTATAGTGCTTTAGGAAATACTAAGCAAACTATAAGAGTTATATACTCAAATCATTCAAAATTATTGTGCATTCATGAGCTTAGATTGCACAATTCAAAGGAGCCTACATCAAAGGAGATAAAACAAACTATAAATTTCTAAAGTTCTTTTACTTGCACAAGTTTCAGAGAAGTAGTAACATCAATATTTAACATATTCGCTCAAGTGACAATGAAGAAACTTGATTCGTCATATTGGAATGTGTTAAATCAAAGACATTTGGTAATCATCTATATCAGGGGAATAGTTGTACTCTCTTTCATTCGTTCAGATTTTGTCTCACCGTAKTTTTTTGACAAAGTTTTAATGAGATAACAATTAATATTCCAATATCAATTGTAATATTTTTTCTTAGTTTGATTTAGTTTTTTCCATTGAATTTTTTTCAAACAAGTTTCTATGAGACAATTTTTTTTTTATATATTAGTCATTTAAGGGGGAGTGTTATAAATAATTATTGATAAATGACTTTTCCATCCTTACAATTTTAGAAGCTCTAGGATTTAACTTGTATAAATAGAGAGTTTTGAATACGTCAAAACTAATGAAAATGAATATATGATTCCTCCCTACACCTCTTTCTTCTCTCCTCCCCTGCTCCTTCTCATATTATAACAATTTAATATATTTACAAAATTTCTTATTAAGTGATGAATAATCTTAAAAAATAGATAAAAATTGAAAAAAGAAAATGCAATTAGATCATATCGCGCATGAAACAACAGCTGAACTATCTGGCAATATTTGCAGTAAGAGGCATATTGCACATGACAGATCGGCGAAACGCCCTTCCCGAAAGACACGTATTGTAGTTACTGCYACTAAGCTCGTCTTTAGAGTTAATGGAGAAAGCGTGTTAACTGGAGAGGCAGAAAGGGCCCCAAGAGCGTTTAAAAAGAGAGTTGATTTTGAGTAAAGTCTAGCCGGGAAACTCACAGGTTACTTCAAAGATCACGACTTATGATTAAAGTTGTTAGATTATGTCTCCATTTCAATTACTACCAAACACCATTAAATCATACTACTTAGGAGTTCATCAGAAATTCAGTCTCAATATCATATTATAAAACTAACTCTTTGCTCTGTCTTTATGTAATCATCAATGCATTARAAGTGGACATTTCTAATCACTACTTTTTGCCTTTTTACAAACTGTGTTGTCTTTTTCAAGGGGTATTGTCAGGGACGGACTAAACAAGTTGAACAACAGCTACCCACATATACAATATGGGATTTCATATTGAAACTACACCCAATAGTACTATGTACAATGGGCCTAAACCTTTTTGGAGAAGTAAATATCATTCCCGGATTATAAAGAATTTCGATTTATACTTTGAATATTTACAAATCAAGCCCCAATTTTTTTTTTTTATTATTCTTTAATAAAAAACGTTACTCTTCCTATATTCTAATTCAATCAAAAGTAAAAATCATCGCCAATGCCTTGGATCTTCATATTCGAGGAACCATTACGAAACTGAATATTGTACATGAGCTCTAAAAGTCATATATATATTTAAGAGTATTATAATTTAAATTTGTGACACCACAGTAATAGATTACTGGAAATCTTTTTGGCGCAAAGCAACCGAGGCATATGGACCACCGGCGATAGAGAAGGTAATCCACCGGCGGGATCCGCGTTCTGGAGAATTTCTACGTCAATGTCCAAAATTCTTTGCCTTTTCTCAACAATTCTTCAATAAGATGATCGCCCTCAACCCACCCCCCCCCCCCCCCCATCCAACCCACAACAGCCTCCCCCCCCCCCCACCCCCAAAAAAACCAATCACTCACACCATACCAAGTATGTAAATGTAGTTCTGTAGTTAGTTAATAATGTAGAACCCAAAAAAGAAAAGACAAAAACAGAATTCATGCTTTGGGGAATTTGCAAGGGCCTAATAAAAAGAAACATAACAATTCTGGTGTTCCTTCTGTCTATTTATTATGTCAAATCAAGTGATAAGATAATAATTTAATTGATAATCACAACTCTTTTAATATGCATTAATCATTTTATAATTAGAGAAAAATTTAATTMAAAATCATTTTAAATAAGAATCRAACACGAATATYATTTCATATTAAAATTTCACTTATCAAGTGTTCTAACTATTAAATTAACAAATATCCTATCCATTTTATCTGCATTAGGGGATAAATGATAATATAATTGATTAAAAACACTTTGTTATGGTCTCGCTGACATGAATATGGCCTATGGGTGGTGGTGGTGGTGGTGGTGGTGTTGTCTATGTGTGTGTGTTTGTGTTTGTGTGTGAAGAGATTTGGCTTTGAATCATGAGTTGACGTCAAAGTCGTTACATCATCGTCCAAGCCTCATTTGAGACATCTCTTACTTCGYTCCTTCTTTTCTCATTCCGGGAAACTTCTTGATGTATTTTAATATTCAGATGTTCAAATCTTAATTCCTTTACTTTTCTTCCACCATAAAAGATCCCTCCTTCAAGACTTTAAGCAGTTACACTTCCTGCAATCTCTCCTACTCTCATTKTCTCCTCCGAATCTCTGTCTACAGTTATAATCATAACTGAAGAAATCTGTGCAATAAGTTCTCTAACAATGGCGGCTAAGAGGTTCTTTGATGATACCGATAATGATACCGACCAACCCAACCACAAGCGGATGAAAACTAGACCTTCCCTTGCTTCGTATGTCCTAAAAGCTTCTTCCTTTCACATGATTTTATTCATTTTAGGAGATTCAAGACTTGAAAAAAAGATTCTTTTGCGTGTGTGTTATTTTTGTTCAGTTTGCAACACGAGGTCTGATCAGTTTTGATAACTTAATATGGTGTTTATTTAACAGTGTAGTCAAAGAAGTGGTTATGGTGAACTTCTTGGAGAACTTCTGTTCAGCCTTTGAGCCATTGCTTCGGAAAGTGGTATAGTATTGARCCTTACTAGACCAGTACTTCTTTTGTTAGACTACTTTGCGCTAGCTGAATCCTAGCTAGATTAGTCTCACAATCATTTCTTCTCTTTGTAATGCACCATCTATCGCCATTTTCGTGCATAACATCGTTCTTCAATCTTGTCTGTGAAGAAAAATCTTGAACACTTAAATGYTTAGTGCGTGTAATTGTTGCTATATATATAGTAGGTCATAAGCAATAGCTACCCATGTTTGTTTGTATCTAATCAAATTTTTGTTGGAAATTGTATGAATTAATCAGGTAAATGAGGAGGTAGAAAATGGGCTAAAGCACAACATGAGATCTCTAACCAAGTCTCCTTCACTGAGAATCCAAGCACTTGAAAAACCAAGCCTTCAGTTGATCTTTAGAAAAGGGCTTTCGGTCCCCATATTTACTGGCAGCAAGATAACAGACATTGAAAACAACCCCCTTCAAATCATTCTTGTAGACACAAATGGTGATGGAATGATTCCAGCAACCCTTCCTCATCCTCTCAAGATAGAAATCGTSGTTCTCGATGGGGACTTCCCTTCCGGAGAAGCTGAGACATGGACTTACTCAGATTTCAACAAGTATATTTTGAAGGAGAGAACTGGAAAGAGGCCTTTGCTTGCTGGCGACTTGAATATCACCATGAGAGATGGAATTGGTTCAGTTGGAGATCTTGAGTTTACAGACAACTCGAGCTGGATTCGAAGCAGAAAGTTCAGGATTGGTGCTAGGGTGGCCCGAGGGACCAGCAAGATAGTAATAAAACCAGCCATGACTGAATCTTTCATAGTCAAAGACCACCGTGGTGAATGTGAGTTCCTTCATTCTCTCTTTATATTCTTTGTTGCCTAAAATGGCTTTTGATTAATACTACGTTCTTTAAGATAAAAAAGAGTCATTATAAGCAATTTAATTATTCTTCAACATTGTTTAGTTGGTATTTGTTATGGGTTCGAATTGAATTTATAATTGTCATCACGTCACAGTGTACAAGAAACATTATCCGCCAGCACTGCATGATGAGGTGTGGCGTCTGGAGAAGATAGGGAAAGATGGTGCTTTCCATAAAAAGCTATCTGCAGAGGGCATCAAAACTGTCCAAGATTTCTTGAAGCTCAGTGTTGTCGAACCAACTAAGCTTCGAAAGGTAAATATAAATGTTATCAATCTTCACTATAGAATTGCTCGATCATGAACTCAAGTTMATAGAAATCTCAGCTTAAACTACTTCAAGACTTATGTGTTGATTATTTTTGAACTTGATTTATTATGTATATATCATGACATCTTATCGTTCTATAAAATAATTATAATTGTTTTAGCAGATTCTTGGAATTGGAATGTCGGAGAAAATGTGGGATGTGACATATAAACATGCATGGACTTGTGTGATGGGGAGCAAACACTATGTTGCTCGTGGATCGAACTACGTGATCATCCTTAATCCTGTATGCCAAGTTGTTAAGGCTGTGATTAATGGGCAGGCTTATGGTACTAGGGACCTAACCCTCATGCATAGGGTATGTATTATGATTATTAATTTACTATAAATCACGTTTAATACCAGAGAATCATCGTGATTAAGGTTAACTATTTAATTCCAGGCCTATATTGAGAAGCTGATCAAAGAAGCATACGCCAATTGGAACAGCTTGGAGGAAGTTGATGCACAAGTCAACGAGATCGCATTACTTACTATGGGTATGACAGAGTTAGAAATCTGCTTTTGTTTACATTTTGGTTTTCTTTGTTTCTTTTGGGTTATTTTMATCTCGTAATTGATTGATGATTTGTGATGTTTTCAACAGGTGATGATCAATTGGTGGAACAACCTCCACATCATCAAGAACCAATAATGTCTTTCCAGAGACAAGCAATATTAACTGATGGACCAATGGATCATATGGCTTCAGCAAACAATGAACAACTTGAATATAAATGGACACCATATCTATGCACTCCTGAAAATGGTGGACTTCATTTCTCAGAGTCTTCCTCTGATGGTGATTTATATTGATAATTAATTGATAGTTCCATTAAATATGTATCTTTAATGTCAATGTAGAAATTGTAAATTATGGCCACCCCTTTGGTAAAATGCTGTGGTTTGGCACATTAGGATAMACTGTTGCTCTTGATGAATGAATAGTCTTATTCTTCTCAATTATTTTTCTTGGAAGAAAGAAAACATCGTTAATTGCAATGAAGATTGGAATTTCATGTGAATCTTATTCTTGATTGCAATTCTTTAAAGTCATTCTTGTAAGTATTGTAAATCAAAAGCGAAATTGAAGACAAATAATCAAGAAATGGGTCTTGGATTCCATAATATGCAAACCATGCTCAATCCGACTGATGGGATTTAATTCAAGATTCTAGAATTTTCACATGTTTTATCGGTTGAGAGCTAGATTCTCGTGAAGCGAAGTCTCCATTTGATACTAAGTACAGCAATGAAAGATTGAGAGATCTTTGATAATATAAATGAAGGACTTATAATGACCTTTTTTACCATATTTACGTTGCAGTGATCTGTTTTACTGGACACTCTATCGATTCATGATAATATTTCTCCCTTCCGTCCAGGAAATTTGTTATTCTTTGATGGAATCATGTACACCACAAGAACTAACTCCCTTCCGTCCAGGAAATTTGTTGTTCTTTGATGGAATCATGTACACCACAAGAACTTTGTTAATTAGTAGCAGAGAATCAATCAATGAAATCAATATATGACCAATAAAAGCCTCATCTTTATATGTACATCTCCTTAAAAAGTGGAAAATCTTGCAGATGAAAGGAAGCAACACCAGAGATGGAATTATGTGACAGAAAGGTGACTGCTCAGCAGTATTTCCAACAAAAGCAAGAAATTAGGAGCAAGAGTGAGATGTTTAGCTGCTAGCGTTAGGGGTTGATGACTGGCTCACCAAACCTGCCATGACTGAATCTGGAGAAAGAATTTGCCCGTTTCTTTTCAACAGCATAACGTCATCTGCATCTATCACTTCAATCTTAGTTGAACATTGTTCCTTGTTCTGGATCTCCAGTAAAGTCTTTAGGACCTCTTCCATAGATGGTCTCGTGTCCCTTCTCTGCTGCAAACACTGAAATGCCAACTCTGCTACTAAACTGATCATTGTCCTTACCTTGTAATCTGATGCATATTCAAGATCAGGATCCACCAGTTCATGCAATGCACGGTTTTGGATCTTGTTGATTGCCATGTTAGACAAGTTTATTTCATGCCGGTGCCTTGTTATGTCTACTGCTGGCTTTGATGATATGAGCTCAATCAACACAACCCCAAAACTGTAGACATCACTTTTATCAGTAAGGTGATAACACTCATGATACTCAGGGTCCACATATCCGGGAGTGCCTTGAGGAGCCGTTGAAATATGAGTAACATGAGTTGGGAAGAGCCTAGAAAGACCAAAATCTGCAACTTTAACGGAGAAATTTTCTTCCAGAAGAATATTATTGGTTTTAACATCTCGGTGGATAATATCAGAGGCATGTAGATAGGTCAATGCACTTGCTGTCTCTACTGCAATGCTCATTCTAGTGCTCCAGGGTAGAGCTCCAGGCCTTGCTAGATCTCCATGAAGATGATCAGCAACAGTGCCATTAGGAACATACTCGTACACTAGTAAAAGCTCACGGCTGTGGCGAGAGGTGCATCCATACAGAGAAACCAAATTTCGATGGCGCATGCGTGTGAGGATTTCAACTTCAGTCATAAATTGTTCGACCATCCTGAAATTGTTTTCATATAGGCGTTTGACTGCAACAACACGCCCATCTCGGAGTTCACCTGTCCAAAAGATCCGGAGAATGTTATATTATCAAATAGTCTACTTGCCTAGAAATTTTAGCTCTAGTGAATGTGTCTCATGTCCTCACCTTTGTATACTGTGCCAAAACCACCATCTCCAAGTATTTTACTGGAATCAAAGTTTCTAGTTGCCTCCTCAAGTTCTTCATAACTGAAGACATGCACCCCAAAGTAGCTGCTAYCCTTTTCAGGATCTGTCACCGAAGAGGGATTGGAAGAAATGTCTCGAGAGATCAATGCTGATGGAGAATAACCTTTTTTCTGACGCCGTTGACACCAAAGGAAAAGAATGCCCATAACAATAGCACTGAATCCAGCTGAACCGAAGGCTACAAAAACAGAGCAAAGAATTTAAGTTGTTCAAAAACGTTATACCTGAAAAGATGAAGGATAAAACTCAAAGAGGAAAAGAAAAGAAAAAGATTATTACCAATGCCAACCTTTCGTCCCACATTCAAGTGACCACCTGCAATATATCAATAGCAAAGAAAGATGTGTTAGTCTACATATTGAAGGATTCAATTCTTCGTGCAAAATCTCAGCTTAGCAAACTGTCATCAGGTTTTATATGGCAATACAACACTGCTTTTGCCCATTTGGCCATATGATGAAGAAACAGWTACAGCTTTGTGTTTAGATGACAGAGCACTCTGATGAGAATGTATTACTCCAGAAGTCAGCCTAGTGTATAACTAWGTCAATTCATATCAAATATCATTTCCATGGTCTACTTACATTGGTGAAACCTCACCAAGACAGACAAACATATATAAAGGTAAAAAGTTAACCAGCCCTAGTAGAAGAGCTAAAAGCTAACTAGTAGCAACTGTATGCAGAAATATAGTATTCCCAATTATCAGAACATTCCCCRTGGCATCTTTTTTCTAATATCAGAATGACTTAGGAGTTCAAGAGATGCCAGCCTTGAAAGTATCTTGCCTAYGATTAGAAATACAGCATAGTAGTAACAAAAGAGAAGGTAAAAACAGAAATTCAGAGAGTCTTTCCAGAATTACCAGCATCTTGCAGTGTGAAATTAGTTCTCATTAAGCTAATTCTGGACTTGGATTAAATGAAAATGTTTTGCGAATGTGAAAGTTTTTCATCTATTACCATGGCTAACGTAATCGAACAAGRAGGTAGCTGCACTATTGGTAAAATGAAGAGGTAATCTACCTGTGCTGTTGAATCCTAAATTGACCAAAGGATGACAAGAATTAGCTAAGAAATTCAAAGGAAACCACTGTAACATGTTGTTCTATATAGTGTTATAACATCTAATAAGACGAGCGAATATAATCCAAGGGTGACTTGGATGCAAACTGAGTCCTACTAAATTTACCATCATCACAGGTTAGGGGATGGATATGGTCATTGCAGAAACAGATAAAGTGATTATAATAAGAACCACAATGTCCCCCACTCCTCCGGCAGTTGCTACAATTGACTCCATCCCACTGCAGAACAAATCCTTTCTTCAAAACTTCTGTATAATTCATAACCAACAATCTGTCCAAGTCATCGGTTGCTATACGTGCAGTGACTGGAGCCTGGCACATCTTTTCTGAATAGTTCCAATGCTCAAGGAATTGGGCATGAACAACCGCAAAAGCATGATGACTAGCGTTACTAGCACAATCCACGGGATACGTCTCTTCATCAAAAGGCAGGGTACAATTGTAGAAGAAGAAAAGATCTGCAGTTTCAGGACCATAGCTAAATGGAGTCCCCTCAATGCTRAAGTTATGTCTAGGGACTGGACACTTGTAAGCTTCATCAAGCACCTCAGCTTGAGCCAACGAAATTGAATTCTTCGCGTACAATACATCTTTGACTATAAAATCATCATCAGAGATCTTAAGGACTGGCTTGTTATCACTGCAGATGATACCGAAATCTGGTAATCCACAGTAGGATTCTTGGAGGCTAGGAATCCAAAAGGGATATTCTATGTTTAATCCATTACCACAGTTTCGAGGGCTGCAGCTGCTTGAATTCCAATGAAAGGATAGAGTTCTCTCCACCAAGGTAGTGAAAAGAATGGCAATGAATTGAATACGAAGAGATTTCTTGAATATGAAGATCCTTTGATCCATTTGATGAGGAAAGTTGAAGAAAAGCAGAAAAGAACAGAGGAAGAAATGAAAGTGGCATTGAAGGAATCATTGGCATCAAAGTTAAAAAGGAAGAATTGTCATCGGAATTTCAAAGAGGTTGGTATAGTTCACTTTTATAGTCCATGGGGATTCTTCAGCTGCTTTCTTCTGAGCTTTAGTATTTGTTCTCTTCTGGCTAACTATCGGAGGTTTGAGAAACAAATGTATGATTTAAAAGGAGAAAGATAAATTGTCCCCATACTTATTAGGGGAGGAATAGACCAGTATGTAACCACAAGAATTGACTGACTTTACTAGCTAATGTACCGATATTGCTCGCTAATAATTGAATTGGATGAGATAATAATTATGAAATWAAGATCAAAATTACGATTCACATCATTTCCAATGGTGTACGAAGAGAATCTTTTATATAAATCTTGTCTCAATCTTGAGTGAAGTTAACAAAAGGAGGCCTAACAATCCATATGAAAATGTGACAAATTGGAGAACCCTTTAGGAAAGTGACGATTTCAGCAACATTTTTGAGGTGTGAGCAAGTAGGAGTCTGTGTCGTGGGGGGATAAAATGCAAAGAATTTTGACGACGCCATGGGTCTCATATAGTTGGGTTGGTAGCTGAACCGAAAGTGGAGAAATCACTAGGCACTTTCCGTCAACCCTTTCACATTGGGCTTTAGGTAAATCATGCCAAACAATAATTATTATACAAGGATAGATAAAATAATACGSAATTCTTTTTGTTCCACATTCCTAAAATCAGGGCATCAATGAATTATTTGTTTGCCTTTTTCTTGCTTACAATTCAAGTTCATAATCACACCACGATTTTTAACAAGTCAAGATTACATGTGCATCGACTAATTTCTTAATTTTGGTTATACCATTTGTTGGTAATTTTTATCCAAAAAATTTAGCTCAAAACTCTTTCAATTCAATGTTATAAATCGAATTAGAATATGAAATCTTATTTGCTTAATAATTTTTTTTTTAACTAATCGGACAAATATCAATACTGGAAAAAATAAAATATGACTATGAAACTGCATAATTTGTCCAATCAAATTGCAGGATCTAAACCTCATAGCCAACTTTTCCTAAAAGTCAAACTAATCTGATTGCTTGAATAAGACAAACACTCAATCGAGGTGTGAGAAATGCAAAAGTTTTAATGAATTAAAAGCCCATACCTAGGGAGCCCAATAGCTTTACTCTGACACAATACAGAATCAGACAAAAGCCTATTAGGCTAACCTTTAATTCCCATTCKCCAAATGGGCTTATTACCAAACATTAGTCTAGCTGGGCCAGGGCTTCATTCTTTCGGCCTTTTCCCTTCTGAAGCAAGCAAGGAAGACCTTGAGGTATTAGATTTTTAACTTGAAACCCGCTGACAATTTCTTCTGTATATTATTTCCATAATTTTGACCTTACCAAGTTGTCCAAAAACTAAACGAGATCATAGTACAATTAACATGTTTCACTAAGAGCTTCAAGCTTAGGTATCACCTTCAAGCTTAGGGACTGAGAAGAAGTTTGGGAAATAGGAAACGGTCGAACCGAAGAAGTTTGAACTGGGAATGATAAGTGAGGAATAAGAAAAGACAAAAGGGGTAAGGAAGATGAACAGAACTTCATTACCAGAGCATATGTATTCATGAGCTCCATCTCGGCAAAGACACATAGGTATCTCATAATTAATCCTAGACCAGCACAGCCCAGCGGACCTTGTACAGGCTAAACAAGCTGTGCTGTTTATATTGTACTCCACTCGGAAACCTTGGTTCAATAGTTCTTCCAAGGTCATTGACGTATTGCTTCTGAATTCCTCAAGTGCACTTTCAAGAACCGGTAATGTGATGTTCGATTCACATCCCTCTAATGGGAACCAGACTGATTGATCCGTGAAAAACAAGTTACACAYAGTGCCACTAMTGTTGCAGKTATATTTCCTCCCTGGAGCTTCAAGAGAAGGGCAGAGGTGGAGATTGAACCTTTCAACATCCGGACCATAACGAAAGGTGGCATCGTCTGTTAACTCTGTGCTATAGTAATTCTCAGGACAAATATCATCCCAGGGGTCATTATGAGCAATTATGAAGGAAAGATTAGATTCATCTATTCTCAGTACTCTAAAAGACTGAGTATTGACATCTATGGTAAGATAGTCGTTTTGCTGGCACCGGAGTTCGAACCCTGGAACGCCACATTCTCGAGAACGATCGTCTTCCCCAGAAAGGGTACTTGATGTCTTGAAAATATCCGCCCAGTTAAAGAATCGTTCATCTTGCCCATAGGATGTWGAGGGGGAGGTGATCAAKATGAATGCGATGGTTGTGGTGAGGTAAAGAAGTGAGGAGAGGAGATTTTGGAWACGCATTCGGTTGACTTCAAAGAATTCGGTAAAAAAAAGATTGGAACTTSGAAGTAATAATGGCTTGGGAAGGATAGATATTAGTGTTATCCAACTTCATATAGTCAAATCAAGGAAAAGGAGAGCAAGGTTCCCTCCGATATTTAAATGTAAATAAGTTGACTATCAAATTAGTCTGGAAAAGGAAGGACTTGAACTYTCAAAGGAGAGGAAAGATGTAATTAATTTCTTATTCTTCTAACTATTCCTTGGCAAAAAGTTTTGGAGTTCAGGAGGTTAAGCATCCAGGAAAATTCCAAACCCTTTTTAGGGGTTTTGGAAGAAGAGAAACCCTTCGCCCTCTGCCTGCTACAGGGAGTTTGGGACTTTGAACAGAGACTGACCSATTCGAAAGCTTCTAGTCGACTATTSTCAAAACATGTCCTGGAAAATCTATATGATTGCTATTTAGGACCAATAAAAAGGGAGGGATAGATGTAAAAACACTAGAACCAGAAAAATTAAGTATATCTTCTGCTGATGGCTCTGAAAATTCAACATGGAATGCCGTATGCTAGTGATGAAATGTCTGTCCCACGGCCTAACYGCGTTCACAAAAWGCAGAAGCCCGGATAACAAACCAGACTCTGCCGTTAATCTAACCATCAAAGCAATTCCACTAGATGTCCATTCAGATACTGTTGGGAACTTAGATAATTGGCAATTGTTTTAACAGCTAAGCACAAGTTGAAGAAGGGCTGGTCAATGGTAGCTGTGGTTTGACTCCAGAATATTTAGGTGAAAATTAATGTAAAATGAAAAAGAATAGATATTTTTCTTGGTCGGTTCTATCAACCATTCCGCAAGCTTAATGCAATCCCATTGACTGACTCTGCAGCAATCTACGAGCAACTTCCGTGAATGGCCTAGTTGAGCCTAAACCAGATTGCATCAATAATACATACTAGATGTCCTGTCTCTTCCAGTTTTCATACTGTTAATTCCTCCCACAAAATCATTACTTATCAGCTTGAGAAGACCAGTCAATTCTAAACATGGTGCAATTAAAAAATTTTGGAGCAAAAATGAAGGTACCTTTGCTGCAGCGATCAGATGCTACGGTGCCGTCAGAGCAAAAACACATGAACTCATCGTTTCTACGGTTGAAACCGCAATGCCCGCTAGATATCTCGCACTGAGAGCAATCCGATTTGTTGCCCCAATGAAGCACAAACCCTTCATTCATCACCATACCAAATCTACTAACCCAAGCATCATCCTGGTCAAACTGCATCTGCTTCACACTTGTCACCACCTTTTCTGCACAAAATTCGTACCACGGCGTGTTGGTTCTTGCCAGAGAAAGATAGGACGTATTGTTTCCTGAACTCAGGCAAKCTACAGGATAGGTAGAAGGAACCAAATGGGTACAATTGAAATAAAAAGTCAAGTTGAAATCCTGGGAGGAGTTCATATAAAATGGTATTTGAGATGGATCAAGAGTTAAGTTGTTTCGTGCTCTGGGGCATCCTGGGTTCATTGTAGCATCGATATCAACTAACGTCATGGTGCGGTGCTCATAATCTAAATCTTTCACATAGAAATCATCATTCGAGAGACGAATGATTAATTTATTAGAGGATGAACAATGGATGCCAAAGCCAGGATAGCCACAGAATTGAGTTGAGGTGGTGGTGTCAAACTTCCAGAACGGATATCTGATTTCTTGGCCACCACATGTGGTTGCAGTACAATATGCTGAAAGGGCTTCAACATTGATTCTGTTTGCATTCATGGAGAAGAAGGTGATGGAGAAGAAAAGAAGGATGGTCTGAGGCATGTTGATGAAAGTTTAGAATCAAGAAATGGGAAAACCATCAATGTGTAGGCCTAAGCAGTACCTAATATACAAACTGGAATTTGCGCAGCARTTTCTTTCAGGCAGATGCCAATATCTTTTTTAATACCTAGCTACTACATTTGACTAAGATTGTGATATTTAATATATAAATAGAAGTATTTTATTTGGCCAATCGCTTTCAACCTAATGGAAACCCAAATTTCAATATATCTGAAACTCAGGCTCTATTTAAATTACATTTGGGGACAACAAATTTTTTTCTTTCAATTTCAAATGATATTTATTTTACACTTTTAATAAAAAAAATTTTCTCCTCATTTCAAAACTCATTTATTTTACATCTAGGATCAAGAAATATTATTCCAACAAAAATTTTCACTTCAATCATCACCCGAAAAAAAAAAAAATAGATATATATATACAGTAACATTTTCCCTATCTCCAAAACAATTAAACAGTAAAAATAAATAAAAAATTGGGGTAATGATTTTTTACTTTGCACAAAAACAGATGATAAGCACAGGAAGCTGCTTCTGCATGAGTTTCTTGAAAAAATTGTTCGTTGAACAATGGAGGCATTGAATTGTAGTAGAAAACCATCCCATCCTGATTTATGTCTGGCTATTGAGCCTTTCCTGATCTGCAATAACTTCAACACTTTCAACTACAATCTTATCCAACTTCACYTGATAACCGAAGGAAAAAATCACGGTGGAATTGACTTGCTTATTCTCGGCGACAGCAAAGATTTGCACAATTCTTGACATCGATCAGAAATCTGTTTGCATGTCCCTAAGAAGAAGAGGAGAAAAATAGTCTTCATACATTTTATGTAAGTAATAAGCTCGCTTGTGTTGCACCATGTACAATTTGCATACTGTAAAAAGTTTTTTTTCTCCTTTATCTGCATAAAGTGTAACTGCAATATTTTTTCGTCGATTATACATTTGTCTTCTGTCAATTATACA
Organism: Rhazya stricta; assembly: GCA_001752375.1. Lineage (NCBI taxonomy): Eukaryota > Viridiplantae > Streptophyta > Magnoliopsida > Gentianales > Apocynaceae > Rhazya > Rhazya stricta. The sequence continues at coordinate 2,318,423 of MEJB01000012.1, read as the reverse complement.
ACTRCGTTCTGTCAGTCATGCATTAGTCTTCTATCGATTATACATTTCCTATATGTCGACTATTCATTTCTCWTGTTACGATTACATCAACATATRACACATATACGAACTGAGTTATAACTGTGCATGTCACATGTATCGATTATTGATTTTATGGATAGTCGATCTACATTGTGTGCTTTTTGCACGGAAACACTTAATTATTACTTTAAACTATTTTCAACTGATATTGACTTGACTTGTTTGCAATTATTCAGTTAGTTGTTCGTCGCCTCGTCTTCAAGTTGGAACRTAATCATATTCCAGTATTATCTTATCATTTTTTAATTTGTGTTCTTCTAATACTGTTATTACATGTTTGTTTTATGTCAATGTAAGCTATTTTACATTAGGTTTTTCACTCTGAAATCAGATCCAACACCTATATTGCTAAGGCACCCCTATCTAGGAAACGCAAAAGAAAGGTTTGCATTGCTGTAATTGGCTTTTGCTCATTTCATTTTCTGTTGTGTTACATATAAATCTTTTGTGTCCATGATTCAGCATGCACCCTGTCCAAATTATGTGGACAATTGTATTCATTATTTTGAACTTCTGAATCATATTAGATGGCGGATGATGCCGATGCTTGTGAGGGTTTTAGAAGTAATTGGACTACAGAACAAGAAAATGATTTCATAGATATTTACATGCATTATAAATCTGTAAATGATATGTGGGTTGGTGAGAAGTTTGTTTCCATTGCATGGCAAAAGAATTTACAAGATGTTCTAGAACAAACTGGAAGGAAACTGCTCCTAAAACAGTTGAAAGCTAAATGGCAACAAATGAGGGAGAAGTATCACCTCATGGCTTGGTTGATTGAGACTCCCGATCACATTAGGGTAGGTTGGGTGCCTAAGTTACAGACTATTAGAGCTGAACCGTGGCAATGGAAAAAATGGATTAAGGTAACAATGTCCAGTTACTTTTTAATGCATATATATAGACAATTTTATTATATTACCTTTATTTTAGCTATGGTAATGACTTGTTTTGGTGTCAAATCCAATGTAGGAGAAGGAAGGTGTGGAGGCATTTCAAAAGCAGGGGTTACTGAATTACTTGAAAATGAAATAATCATTTCACGACTCTGGTGCCACTAGTCCCAATGGTAGGTTATCTGTTCATCCACCGGTTACTGATGATGCCTCTCCTTTTCAATTTATGCAACCAGATCCTTTTCCTAATGTTGATGACGAACGAGTGGAGTGTGATTGCGAGTATTTGAAGGTCATTGATGGTGATGACGATGTCATTGCCAATGATGGGCCATCTTTTGGAACCAAAAGGAAGCATTGCATACATATCATTTCGAGCAGCAAGCGAAGTAAAAGCCAATCATTGGTCAGAGCCCGAACTGACAGCGCACAAAATTGAGCCTTCGATGCCTTCGCAGAAGCTCAAAAAGTAAAGATTAGTCTTCTTTCTCAAGCTGCTGATCGAAGTTCAAAGGAAAAAGTACCYAGTGTGAYCRAAGTGTTTGCCATATTGCAACAAGACTTCCCTCACCTGACTGGTGCSGAGATGATGCAACTGAGGCCCTTCRTCTTTGATGACAAATGGCGGGAAATGTTCATGATATTACAACCTATTTATCGAGCTGCGGCTATCGATGAAGCATTAGGTAGCACATGAGTGAACCCTTAGTTTAGTTAATACTTTTAACAAAACATCGTCACTTTTTTATGCAATATTTTWTTTAGGCAAAAACTTTTTAAATTTTAATTTAGAGTTGAAATTCACTTCAGATATGCTACATGTTAATGATCTAGTTTCGAAATAMGTGGAACTTTGAATAGTCTTTTGTARTGTTTATTAYTTTTAATCAAGTTTGACTATCATTTGTAATCCCAATGTCTCCTAATATGACATTCAGATTATTGTTTGCACTATAGGTATCTACGAAAATAGAAACAATTGATAATTATGATACGATGTTAGATTACCTTATTTCGGATGAGTGTGATAGGGATGATATTGATTATCTGAAATRTTTAACTGATATATCAAAACTAGTTAGACTCCAAAAATAGCCTTGTTGTAATTCCCATTTCGGTGGAAGGGATTGGATCCAAGAGTTGTTAAATGGCAACCCTGCAAAAATTATGAAAAACCTTGGAATGACATAATTAATGTTTCAGCGTCTGTGTAATTTGTTGGTTAGCAGTTGTATCTGGGAATATAAAAAATAGCAGTGTATTGATGTCGTTGAGAGTCTTGCTATTTTCTTGCATTGTGTGACAAGGGGACAGAAACAAACTGACCTTGCWGAAAGATTCTAGCATTCAACTAAGACTTGTGCCCGACACGTGAAACTGATGTCTCGTTTCTTGGTAAAGCTTGCACAGCAGTACATCTGTCACCAAAACTTRCATGATACACATCCTTGAATCTTTTATTATGACAGATACTACCTGTACTTCAAGGTATGCAATGAATACTACCTATATGACCTATACTTGAATTTATTTATTTTTATTACTGAACATGCTTTTTATTTAAGGATTGCATTGGTTCAATGGATAGGATGTGCATTTCTGCTTGGGCTCCTGCAGACTGAATCAAGGTGTACCGTAATAGGAAAAATCAGATATGTCAAAACGTTCTCGCTGTTGTTGACCATGACATGCAATTTGTGTACGTTTACACCGGATGGGAAAGAAGTGCTCATGATTGTAGGGTTTGGAGAGATGCAATTAGCWAACAGTCCAATGGATTTCTCTTCCGCCCGACAAGTAACTATTCATTAATTATTCAATAAGGTAATGACGCTTGTTTTTTGGTATCTTAATTAACATATATGCAACAATGTTAATGCTGCATTGAACAAGTAAATATTACCTTATCGATTCTGTATACCCAAATCAACCTAGACCCCTAGCACCTTACAAGGGTACATGGTACCATCGCTGYGATTTTTTCGAAAGAACCAATTTTTTTGRTCCAAAAGAGTTGTTCAATCATCATCACTCCTTTGTAGAAATATAGTGGAGAGAGCTTTTGGCGTGTTGGAGAAAAGATTTTCAATACTTAAGGATGCAATGCCACGTTATGGTATTGATATACAGGGAACCGTTATTATGGCTGTTGCATTATGCATAATTTTATACGACAGATACAACATTGATGACCAACTCTTTGCAAACCAGTCGTATGACAATATGAATGATCAGCCATCCAGTTTGAGTGTCCAATATGATGACCAAAATGATGAACTTCCAGTCTRTGGTGCTTCCTGACCCCAAATTCTGGAATGGAATGCTTTTAGAGACTTAATTGCAAATGATATGTGGGCTGCTAATTTGGCATAACTCTGTTTGTGGGAGYGTTTAAAAGATTGAATTTCTATATTATTACAATGCAGTGTACGATTTCATTGCTTATGTTATCATTCTGTGTACGTTTTTATTTCTTGTGTTTTTATTTTAATGTTATTCATATATGAATTATGTTCCTGATATGGTATGGTTGAATTTATATAATGTTATGATTCTGTGAGGAAGCATATTGTGTGCAAATAGCATCAAGAGAGTAACCGTTATGCTTATGTACATAATGGTTTCATGCCGTGATCAACAGGATTTTTGTTGCAAGCTCCATCACAGCACACAATTGTGACAGATAATTCTTTATGGTTGCTTGCTGTGGTGAAGCATATTGTATGCAAAAATCATCACGGACGGTAACCGTGATATAAATGAACAAACMGGTTTCCTTTCGTGATCCTAAAAATTTCTATTGCAAGCTCCATCACAGCAGCCAACCGTGAYAGACAATTCGTCTCGGTTGCCTGCTATGGGGAAGCATATTGTTTGCAAAAARCATCATAGATGRCAACTATGATGTAAATGTGGATAACGGTTTCCTGTCGTATTCCACGTCATTTYTGTTGCAATGAAAAAATCATAGCACCCAACCGTGACGGACAATCCTTCACAGTTGCTTACTGTGAGGAAGCATATTGTTTGCAAAAAGCATCATGGATGGCAACCGTTACACAAATATCAATAATGGTTTCATGCYGTGATCCACGTTTGTTGCAATGAAAAAAATCACAATACCCAACCGTGAAGGACGATCCTTCGCRGTTGCCTGCTATGAGGAAGCATATTATTTGGAAAAATCATAACGGACGATAACTGCGATAGAAATGTATATAACGGTTTCCTACCGTGATCAACATCATTTTTTTCCATGCTCCATCACAGCACGCAAYTGTGACAGACAATCATTGATGGTCGCTTGTTGTTAGGTTGCATGCTATGTGCAAATGCCATCACACACGGTAACCGTGATTGACATGTCCATCACGATAGCATGATCTGATGGAGCATTAACCAACTGGCAACCCTAGTTGAAATTGTACATTTCAATTCTTGATTACAATTAACACAATACATTGAAAAAAGCATATAAATCTTCAACTTCTTTACATATATATGCTAATCCAAGTTGGAAAAAATAAAACAAAAAGAATTCATTAATTTATTCCTAAAAAGAAGCTGAAAAATCATAAAAAAAGTATCTACCAACCCAAAAAAAAAAACTATACAGTATCATTTCAATGACTAACCTAATTGCAAAATAATATCCCTATACACAATCTAAAAAAAGCATATACAATTTCAGTTTTTATCTATAATCTAAGGGTTAAATTTTTGTGCAAAAATATCCGATGCCATCTTTTGCCTCCAGTTTAGCATAAAACCTAGCTCAATCATGTTCATGTCGTATCCAAATAAGCGAAATTCGATGTACTTCAACATGAATATGCCRCAAACATGGCTGCAAATTCAATGAAGTGTGAGCACAATTTGACAATCATATAAATAACCAACTTGATTGTATATGAAGGCATAAATATACCTATATTCYTGTCTAGACATTTGCGGTATCTGCTTAAGTATKAACGACAAAGTATGGTCGTATCTCTCTCTAGCTTTCCCATAAATGAAYCACGAAAGCAAGTCGATGAAGCATTGCAACTCCTTCTTGAGCACTTTCACACTCATTACACAAGGGGCGCTATAGTAAACAATAATTGTTCGACTGTCCATGTTGATTTCTAGAGCAATCCAGTGTTGTTTAGTGCAAACTGGAACGTACAAAACATTGCACTCATTCRATGGCTTGGCGAGTGGAGGATCTTCTCCCACAATATAATTCATGACAGTGTCATCAAAAATGAAGAATTCCATCTGATCTTTGTCCTGAGGGGCGTCAATAAGCATATGAATCATATATTGATAAAATCTAAAGTATAAGATGGCAGTGTCTTGTCTAAACAGGTTGTATACTTCATCGATCGTTATCTCATRTAGTATAATGAGAGATCAATMTATTGTATTACACATTCAATTGAGAASAATAGTGCATTAMGCATTCAATTGACAACATTAGTGTTTTACGCATTCAACATTAATAACARGAAAACAACTATTACTTATATTATCAGTAAGCCAACCATCTGCCTTCATAATGGCRTCAAAGAATACTTTATTAACCTCGATCAGGGAGACGTAATAGAATTCCTAGGAATTTTAATTGGTTAGCATGAACATTTAAATAAATACAAGGCCATGAAGGGAAAATTTAAACAAGATAAAATTTTACTCGACAATTTCATCCTGAAGCCATGTCTTCAAGTCTTCCATTTTAACGGGATCCAATGCCCGAAATGTATTAAATTCTTTTACCCCCTCATATTTTCTCCTCTTTGAAGAATTTATGAAAGGTGACTGCAGTGGAGGGGCATCCTAATTCTTGGCCATTACTTTATCTCCAGGAGAATCGGCTTGCAGTGGCACTACTACAGCCTCAAACGCCATTTCTGTGGGAGGGGGAGTGCCAGCAGGAAATCCATCTTCATTTTCTGACATAGTTGAAAAAATTTATATACAATTAGCACAATATATATTTACATGCAATTGTTCTACTTTAAACTATTGTTAAAACAGTATATATATAACCGATCTTCAATATGTGGAGGGAAAACAGTAAAGGCAGTTGCACTTAGCAAGCTCAAGGCATAGTCATCAATTTTCGGATCGTCCTTAGCTACACAAATAGAAAATTATTGGTTCCAATGAGCTGCTTATTGATCTACACATTTTAATCAAGTTTGAGTAATTGGATAATBGATAACCACCTTCCTTGGCTTGTTCTTCTGGCTATAYTGCTGCCATTTCTGTGGGAGGGTGAGTGGCTACAGGAAAACCCTCTTCATTTCTTGACATAGTTGACGAAATATTTATCATTTCCCATGAAAATATTGCATTCATGCTACTTTAAACAATCGTTAAAATTAATGTATATATATATATATACAACCTTCAAGATAGGGAGTGAAAACACGAGTAGCAGTTGCAATCAACAAGCTCAAGGCATTCTCGTCAATATTCGGAGAGTTTTCGGCTACACAAATACAAAAATATAGGTTCYACTAAGATGCTTATAAATTATTCATTTCACTAATGTTGTTTAGCTTAGAATAAGGAGAACCACCTTYCTTAAATTTTTCTTGTGGCAGTGCTGCAGTCTCAGATGCCATTTTTTAGGGGAGAAGGAGTGGCAGCAAGAAATTCCTATTCATTTGATGACAAAAAATAAATAAATAAATAAAATAATGATCAAGTATCATAACAAAAATATTTATATGCAATCGTGCTACTTTGAAGAATAAAAAAAAAAAAACACATTTAAAACACATTTCCACTAAATTATTCACGTAATCAAGTTTTTTGTATTGGAATAAGGATAACAACCTTCATTGGCATGTTCTCCTGAAACGGTTGGGCTAGCTTATTCTTCTCCTTCATCTCTTGCCTTCTGACCTCCTGACACTAACTGTGACATTAATTTATCGAGGCTTGCCTCTAACTGGTTCAGCTGATCGATTAACTACTTCTCAACAAAATCTAATTTTTGCTCAACCCCTTCAACCCTCYGATCAACTCCCTCAATTTTACTCTCAACCCCCTCGATCCTCTTGTCAAAGACTTCTTGCARCCTCTTGAGCAGATAATTGAAGGCCAGTTACAAGAATAAAGTCTTCAAAATCGAACCTACACATCCTCTCCTCAAACTGAAGCTAGACTTYGCTCCTTTTATTTGTTCTTATGCACCTAAGAAGCACGGCATGAATTAGCTGATTACTAACATTCAGTTCCTTGATTCTTGTTAAGGGGCCAAAAACAGACTCTAATAACATCTCACGATGATGATCATCAAGAGCATCTGTGACCTCGTCTATTTTTTGCAGGGTGCATCGGCTAGTGATCATAGCTGTGAAATGCTTAGCYGGATGGATAATGAATGCCATAACTRCAAAAAAACATTGGTAACAAAATGTTACTCCAATTGTTACCATTCTAAACCTTTTAGCTAATTACAGGAGTCCTACTGTGATGTGATCTCAATGAYAGTAGGCTTCTATGATGAAATCAGAATATAATTACGAAGAAAAACTATAAATAATTAAATCATGTATGATTGAAATAGAATCAGGGTGGCAAGTTGGGGTGAATCTATGATTGAATATGCTCTATGATGAAATAACCTTTGACAAACTTCATAAAGGTAGACGCCCATGATAGGGGTGTCCATAACAGTYGCCTGCTATGATGAACATGACACATTATATTCTCCTCACAGGACCGTGCCGTTATTGATGAACCCATAACGGRGATATTGCGAATACTCTAATGGGTGCAAGCTTTATCACAGAAGACCACCGTTATTCTAAGGGTCCATAACTGTGGCCTGCTGTAATAAAGACAACACACAATATTCACAGGGGGTAGCCGTTATGAACGAATTCATCATGGCGGGCTGCTGTGTCAAGCATATTGGGTGCAATCTTATCGCARTAAGACMCCGTGGTACAAATGCCCACAACAAATTACCTTTCATGATGACTTTGCTACCAGTATGCTCTTAACAGTAGCAAACAGTGATGGATGACCTGCTGTCATCAGCATATTTGTTGCAAGGTTCATTATAGGGGGAAACCATGATGGACAATCCTTCAAGGTGGGCTACTGCCATGTCCATGTAGTTTGGAAGTGTGGTCATAGCAGGTCACCATGGTAGTCTTGTCCATCACGGAATCCGTCCGTGATGAACAGTCCATCACGGTGGCCTTTTATTATTACTTGTCTTTTAGAGGTTTTCATAACTTTAAAGGACATCATGATGGGCACTGTTTTATTAACTCAGTTGATTYATCACAGCAAGTCTCCATGGTTAGGCATGTCTACCACGGTGGCCAGCTGTGATGAATCAAATCAGCAATATGGCTATTTTCTATGTAATGCATTAATATTGTACCAAACCCAAATTAACGGAATGATGGTATGAAGGTATATAATGCATATATTATGGACAAACCCTAGAAAATTCCATTTTCTTTACATGTCAAGCGAGGTTTTACTTATGACAAAAAAATGAGCTCTTTTGTGAAGTTGAGATGGAGCAAAGCCCGAAAGTCGATCCTTGCTGTGATGAATGTCGAAAAATATAGGTTGAAAAGGTCGTAGAGAAGAGGCGTGGCGGCAATAAGTGAGAAGTTCGAGAGGTGCTAGTTTCAAAAGTATATGGAAGACCTTAAAAATGCAAGGCCACGTGAGTTAGGGGAGTGGTGAAAAGAAAGTCACATGACTTGTAATATTCTCTTCACATGACCTGCCGTGATAGATTTGTAATATTCTCTTCACATGACAACCTTAATGGGAGGTGTACATCATGGTGGCCTCCTATGGCAAAGGAAGCATACAAATTCTCTTCACACAGGGTCTTCGTTATGGACGAAACCATCACAAYAGATGTCTGTGACAATCATTTTGGGTGCAAGCGTTATAACCGCACACAACTGTGGTGGGAGTGTTTATCACTGTGGGGTTCTATGATGACGGKKATAAGAAAAGTCACACGACTCATGAAATTGAAAAGTCACATAACCYTCAGTATTCCCTTATCTGGTAAAGTTTCTTTTCACTATACTGTAAAAAATCGATTGTCAGCAATAAAAATTTCTGTCACAGCATAATTGACATAGCAGACAATAAATTATTCATAGCGAGGCACAGTTATTGTCGAACCCCTCACGGTGGGGATCTTTGAAGAGCATGTTAGGTGTAAATTGAATCACCGCGGACAACCATAATGGGAGGGTGTACATTACGGTGGCCTCTTGTGACAAAAGAAGCRTACGAATTCTCTTCGCAGAGGATCTCCRTTATAGATGAAAACATCACGGCAGATGTCARTGACAATCATTTTGGGTGCAAGCGCTATAACGGCACGCAATTGTGGTRGGAGTGTTTTATCATTGTGGGGTTCTGTGAAGATGGGARTAARAAAAGTCATGTGACTCATGAAAATTAAAAGTCACATAACCCTCAGTATGCCCTTATYTGGTAAAATTTATTTTCACTATACTGTACAAAATCGATTGTCAGYAGTAAAAATTTCTGTCACAGCATAATTGACATAGCAGACAATAAATTATTCATAGCGAGGCACCATTATTGTCGAACCCATCACGGTAGGGATCTCTGAAGAGCATGTTGGGTACAACTTGAATCACCATGGACAGTCGTAATGGAGGTGTACATCACGATGGCTTCCTATGAAAAAGGAAGCATACGATTTCTCTTCACAGAAGGTCTCCTTTATGGACGAAACCATCATGGCTGGTGTCTRTGACAATCATTTTGAAATAAAGCGTTATAACRGTTGGTCACCTGGTATRAGTGTTTATCAYGRTTTCCTTCTATGATAGATATAGYAAATAATATTCTTTTTACAGTGAGGAACTGTTMTAGAACAACCTATCACGGTAGTGTTCTGTGAAGACGGGGATAAGAAAAGTCACGTAACCCTYAGTATTCACTTATTTGGTAAARTTGCTTTCCACTATACTGTAAAAAATTGCTTYTYTGTAGTAAAAATTTCTGTCACACCATAATCAACATTGAAGAAAGCTTCAACCATGGTTCTGSTAAAGAATCCAAATCAACCCAAAGGCAAAGAAAAGAAGATGTCATTKCTGGAAAGCTTGAGGATGGACCTTCTGCATAATTGCTATACGGAATCATATGCAGACAAAAGGATGAAAAACACTCCGGCAATGTACTTTAGKAACTTCATAWGTAAGTTATTTGAAAATAGATTTGAAGAGAACATGAAGAAATGACCAGTTGTTCTTGGGAAGCCGCCTAAATATGAAGAACTAATTGAACTCCTAAACTTACAAACATTGTTTGCATCCAACAATGGGATAATCTATTTGCTAATCATAGTTGCTGTCTAAATCTATTTCGTTTATTTTATGCAAACTTGCATACTTTTGTGGATGAATTTGGAGAATTGATTATTCGGTCGTACGTGAAAGGGACCAAAATTGGATTTCCTGCATCCATTGTAAATGAAATTTTTTACTTATAGGGTGGGGTTTTTGCATTACAATAAAGGATGATGATTGTGAAGATAATGAGTATGAAGWGAACATAGAGGAGATTGGTACTTATTTGTTCAAGGAAGGGAAGGAGGGTCCTAATTCAATAGACATATATGGAGGAGCAGTTGCAATGGTCATTGTACAATATATTTAGTGTAGAGCTGGAAAGGATATGGCAAAATCAGATTATATATTGACATATAAGGTAATGAAGCAAGAGAAGGTCAACTTTGGGGATGTATTTTGCCACAAAATTGACTTGATTGCCCGTTCAAAGAAGAGAAAGCTACCTTACGGACATTCGGAATGGGTAATGGACTTCACCATAGTCGATTACCATATTAAAGGTAATCAACATTCACTTGAAGGAATGGTTCAATATGTTCCTCATAAACATTTGAATAATCGATTATTGAAATTCTTATAATCGATCATTCGATATTCATTGCACCTCTTGAATCCGTGATAAGTCAGATGGATTTTGCATGTTTAATTATCAAAAATCATATTTTGCGAATGTTAAGCATTATGTTCAATAGTTAATAATATTTTGGGAAAAGATACATTTTTATTTGTAATCCAAGTGGTCTCTTAACTCAAGAAATTTCTTAACTTTAAAAACAAATTTGAAATTCCCCAACTTAAGGAGGGGGGGGGGGGGGGGGGGATTCCTTCCCTTTTCCTACAGTCTAATCCAAATAGAGTGTCAAAGTAATGAATATAAGAATTTAAGATTAAAATTCGCAAAACAATATGCCAATAAAAGTCACTATAGGACTTGGGGAGAAAATCGCAAGCAGTTCTACACTCTTTCATAATAAAAAAGAAATAAAAGTAGGTAATGCAAATGGAAGAAAATGATTAGTGTTTTCGTTAATCGTGATTGCTTCATATTAAGGAATCAATTTTCTTGTTCTTTACCACAATGATAACAGAGATTATTTCAATATAACAATATTTAGAAGAAATATATGTATTATGTGACTGAAWTGTTTAAAAACTAAACTCGGGGTTAAAAAAATTAATAATTTAAATGTGCACACGTCTTCTTCTCCAACCTATGAAGAAAACCATATGTTCTTTTGACCCATCCAAATTGTCAAAAGTGGCTATGGGACATACTATTGCGTTGGCTTCTTCTCTAAAATACTATTTTGAAGATTGTGAGTGCAAATATTCCATAAACAAAAGAACAAAGAATAATRTATATGTAGAGTAGCATTGAAGGTCAGACTTGTCTTCAGCAGTCAGGCTGTATTGGGAGTATAGAGTCAAATTTAGACCCAGGTGGAGTCCATTTCCTATAGCAAAAAAATATCAGTTTCAGAAACCACGCGGCTTTCTTACTTCTATTAATTTGAAATAATTAATAGATGAGCATAATTTCACAATTTTATACATGCAAAATCTGTTTATTTGAGATTATATTGTTTGGATAACTGATAAAAGCTTGAAGGAGAACATAGATTAGTTTATATTCATGAATGGAATTGTAGTGATGTTCACCTTTTTCATAAATTTCTTATTTTTCGAATTGTTTGAACTTATTCTCGTTAAATAATTAAGAGATAAATAAAAGAGTAAGAGAAGAAAAAAAGAGAAAAATGAAGCTAGGGTAAGCARCTTCAATTACAAGCATCCACCCTTTTTTAGCCAAGAGATGTGCAGGCTAATTGGTTAACCTTGGGATATAGAAAATTCCAGAACAATTCATACCCACTAATTATGCCCCCAAAGACGATTGATCATCCTCCACCAGACCAATCTTCCTCGCAGCTTCKTCGGAGTCAGATTCAACTAGAAAGCTGTCCAACCCAAGCAATTCAGCAAAGCTTACAAGATGGCCAAGAACTCAATATGTTCCGGAGACACCGCCATGAATACCCGGGAAGCTAAACTAGCAATCACCTTCCCAGAATGATCGCACGCAGTCAACTCCAAACCTGTTCTTTGCTTTGTGAAGAACCCTTCTACATTAATCTTYATTGCACTTGCTGAAGGAGGAGACCATCTTCTGTGCCCGCCTTGCTGAAGCGCAGTACTGGCAACTTCTACCTGCTAGGCTACTTTATATTCCTCAAGCACCGGCAAGCCTTGAGAAACAATATCAGTCRCCTGCACAACCAGATTCTGAAACACAAGCTTATTCCAAATTCCCCAAAAGCACATCAAGATCAGCTCCCATTCGGCCTCCCCAAATTCAGTGTGCTCCAAAAGCAAATTGGCCACTATCTCCTTCACCTGTAACCCCCCTCCACAATGTTTCTACAAAAGGCACCATATTTTTCTACCAAAAACACAATTTCAGAAAAACATGCACCGCTGTCTCCTTACTTTCCGCACAAAATGGGCAATGCTCACTATCCAAAAGCATCCGGTGGCCCAAATTCTCCCTAGTGGGAAGAATATCACTGCAAATCMGCCAAAGTAGCATTCGGACCTTAGGAGGAATGTCCATACTCCGCAGCTTCTTCCAAAAGAGACCAACATCCTCAGTAGAACAAGATGGCCATGAATTAGATCAGCACCTATCAAGAAAATTCATGCCTGTCCTTCGGGACATGGCTGAGTAGCAAATGTCAAAGGAGTAAAGACASCKTTGGATGTTCAGTTCGCGGGTTCRACTTCAATCGAGAATCTATTCTATATTCAATTGTTGGATAATATTARTTAATATCTAATCTAAAAGTTGATTTAACTGTAAAAACACCATGGTGATGGTGACAAATGAATTTTTAGAATTTCATCCAAATCCTACTTAAAAGAACCAACCCTCTAATAAATCAACATTCCACCCAACAGATTTGTTAGAAGCAGAGCATGCACCTTAAGGTCTGTTGGAAGGAAGAAATTTGGAGTCAATATCGTGAATTCATATGGACTAGCTAGGAAGCCAAGGATGACCCCAAACACACATCCTTTACTCATTCCCCTCCCCTCTCAAATGCTCCACCAAATATATCATGGAGAGCCTCCTAGTTTCGCATGCAAGAATTCGATATTAGGAAAATACATCACCTTCAACACCCTACCGCAAGGGATGTCGGATTTTTAAGGATGCGTCAACCATGCTTTGCCAACCAAACAAAGTTGAACGCCTCAATATTCCTAAACCCCAGTCCCCCATGCACATTTGGCCTGCAAATGGCCACCCCATTCCTCCAACAAATTCCCCGCCCCTCATCGTCCCTCCCCTACCCAAATTACGAAGCAAAGAAATTATTTAATTACATAAAGCCTGTGGTAGAAGAAAACAAGACATCACATAAGTAGGGATAGCSTAAAGGATAGACTCAATTAAGATCTTCGTGCCTGCTTAAGTTAAAAGCTTATCCTTCCATCGCCTAATTTTCTTCCAAATCTGATTTTTAATGTAAGAGAAAATCTCCCTCTTAGACCTATCCACCAGAAAGGCAACCCAAGGTACTTTCTGTTCCTATTTGCATCCACCATCCCTAATTCACACGTCAAACAAAACAAATGACTTACGAAAATTAATCTTTTGTCCTGATGTCAAGGTATATATATGCAAGATTTCCTTAATTTGTTGCACATTCTCAATCGATCCCTGCAATAGAAGTAAGCAATCATCTGTAAAAAGTAGTTGAGTGAGTTCCAGGGCATTCCTGCCAATTTTCAAGCCAGTTCCCAGAATGATGGAGGGGGGCCTTAGACCCTCYATGCAAATCAAACCACGAACAACGAAGAGGAGAGGCGGTCCCCTGCCTAATACTCTGAGTAGGTCTGGCAACTCTAGCCGGACTACCACTAACCAGCACCTGAAAAGCCATAGTACTGACACAGTCCATAATTGTTCTGACCAACCATGTAGAACACCAAACCAAAGCAGCATCCCTCGCTCATATATAAGTCAAGAGCCATATTATGCTTTCTCCCTCCCCCTTTCCTCATCCAATATAATAAGCTTCAAAGGCAACAGTCTTACTATCTGTAATAAGGCAATCATTCATGAATGTGCTCCTTGTTTTATCAATCATCAAAGGCAACAGCCCCCTCAAACGTAACACAATAGTTTTAGTGATGATCTTGTACGCTCAATTATACAGGCTAATAGGTCTAGATTCAGTCATTTTTCTAGGGTTTTCACTTTAGGGATTAAAACTAGATTCGTACGATTAATCTCCTCCACATTYATACCATCATTAAGAACTCCAGAACCAAACGAATAACTGATAATAGTCATTTTGTATCATTTTTAGGTCACATTTCTAGATATTTTTTCCATTTTAACCTTTAAATATTTATTGTTCGTAACTTATTTTAAGCATAATTGCATAATATTCTTTATGGTGCATGAATAATATGATTTTGATGAAATAATAAATTTTAGAGACTAAACTTTTATTTAAGTTGTGTACGAAAATACATTGTAGAAAAATGATAAAAGAGTCAAGAGAAGAGGTTAAAAAGCAATATTCTAATATCAATGTGCTATAGCAACATTAGGCTGCAACATCAACGATAAGACAAGTAGCTTACTCAACTACTTGCAACTTACACCAAGTCACAACCACAATTCTGCTAGCTTGGGTAGTGATTGCAGGCCAAAAGAAGGAAGAAATATATAAATGAACTTGTGGAAACTTGAAGTGTAAGAAAAGGAACCAACAGAAATAAATAAAGAAGTTACAAGTTGCCTACAAAGTTAGCGTCGAACTTCTTTTCTTCTAACTCATGGATATGAAAAAAACGTGGCTCATGTTCTTATTTAAAAAAACATTACTCATGTCGAGTTATGTGAAACTATTCGAAAGATGGTAGGGATGGACCTMTACTTTTTGCCACTTGTCAAGATGCAAATAGCCAGATATACCCATTTTCATGGCGTGTGATTGACTTGAAGAGTGAAGCGTTATGAACTTGGTTCTTTTGACACTTGCGAGAAATAACGAGTAATATGGAGAATTTGGTCATTATTTCGGACCGTGGCAAAAGTATTCCCATGCATTTAGAAATGTCTACCAGTTTACACATTATGGAAATTGTATATTGCAGCACTTGATCAATAATTTGAAGGTTAAATTTTCAAGGACTCATTTGTTCTCATCGTTCAAAAAGACTACAGAGGTTTATACTTTAATAGATTTTGAAGCCTACATGACAACACTTTGCGATAAAAGAGATGGGATCAAAGAATACTTAGAATCTGCTGGTTTACATTATTATAGTAGAACACATTTTAGAGGGACTCGATACAATAAAATGACAACAAATAATGCAGAATTTTTGAACTCGACATTGAAAGATGCTCGAGATTTTTCTATAGTTGGTCTGATTGAGTATATTAGATAATTATTACCAAAATGGTATTATGAAAGAAATGAGGCAGCGAAAAATTGCACTAGCCATCTCACCCTACCTTGGAGCTTAAGAAGTTTTCGTACTATTTAAGGTAAATGGGTGGAATGCAATCAAGATATCACCAATTGATTTTCAAGTTATTAACAAGTTGATATTATACGTGGTTAAYTTGGAAAAATATATGTATACTTATAGGCAATTTAATCTCGATAAATTTTTTTGCCACATGCAATTCCCGCTTCAGGGCAAAATGGTACAAATACTTATGCTCTTTCTTCTCCCTTTTATACCTTTGTTCCAAAGCTTCATATTCAGAGTTTATTAACCCACTGCAGAACGAGAATAAATGACAACTTACTGTAGAAGTGGGTCAAGAGTGGTCCTTCAACCGCTAACAAAATGACCTATTGAACGCCCACTGAAACTAATGAAAAAATAAACTAAAAAAGTACACAGGCCCTGCATGTGTAGTCGATGCTCGAAGACTGAACCGAAATACTTGTACAAACCCTTTGCCTAAGAAGTGAAGACGTCTATTTATACTTTCTTATTTATTTATTTTATAATTATCATGCAAGATATGACTTGTTTTAATTTCAAGTGAATACATCTATTTATGCTTTCAAGTGTATAAAAATTTTAATAATCACATCATGCATGATATGATGCACACATATACCATAAAAGGAATCATGCTTAAACACACATCTTTTTTTTACTGAATTAGAGTTAACATAAATGAAACTCCTTCCGATTATATGAAATATTGCTTATCACAGCAGGTCATCGTGATATAATATCTGTCATAGTGGGCTACTATAATCAGTAATATTTCCATCAATCTGCCCTATTTTTAAACAGAAAACTTAGTTATTGATTTTGAATTAGTAAAAACTAAAACTAGTACATTTGTATAAAATATTACTCACACAACTTACAACCCTGATATAGTGTCTGCCAGGGTGGGATGCTATGATGAGCATATACTCCATTGATATGCAATATTATTAGACAGAAAACTTTTTAAACTGATTTAGAATTAAAAAAAAAGTAAAACTGGCACATTGTATGAAATATTGCTCATTGCAGTAAGTCATCGTGATAGAATATATGCTACGGTGAGCTACTCTTATCATCAATATTTCAGTCAATTTGCTTTATTTTTAAATAAACAACTTTATTTACTGATTTAGAATTAAAAAAAACTACTAAAACTAGTACATTTGTATGGAATATTGTTCATCATCGCATGTCACTTGATAAAATGTCTACTAGGTGGATGGTTGTGATAAAAAATACTCTCATCAATTTACTCTATTTTTAAATAGACAACCTTGTTTACTCATCTAGAATTAATACAAACTAAAACTAGTATATTTGTATGAAATATTGCTCATCACAATAGGTAACCGTGATAGAAATTCTGCCACGATTAGCTGCTATGATGAGCAATGTTTTCATCAATTTGCTCTATTTTTAAACATATAACTTTATTTACTAATTTAGAATTAATAATAACTAAATTAGTACATTTGTATGAAATATTACTCATCACATTCTGTCACGGTGGCTACTGTAATAAGCACATACTCCATCAATTGGCAAAATTATTAAACAGATAATATTATACTGATTTATAATTACATATTCGATGGAATATTAGACTCGTTGTGATCTACAAATCGTTAGCATCAGAGATATATACGCATCCCACTCTGTGCTATAGTAGAAAGTGAACTAACACATTGTTTAGGTAATCCAACTTATACAAATAAAAATTGAATCATTATAACATTCAATYGGAACATTTCAATGATTCCTTTTACACGAAAATGACCACAAGTGATAAGATGTATAGGCATCCAACTCTGTGCTATAGAAGAAAGTGAACTAACAAATTATTTAGGTAATCCAACTTATACAAATAGAAATTTAGTCATTATAACATTCAATTGGAATATCTCAAGGGTTCTTTTAATAAAAAAAAATGACATAAGTGATGATCAATATTAAATATTGCTCACCACAGTAGGCCACCATGATAGAATGTCTACCACGGTGAGCTATAGAGATCAAAAATATTTACATCAATTTACTCTATTTTTAAACAGACAATTTTATTTACTCATTTCGAATTAATAAAACTTAAAACTGTTATATTTTTATAAAGTATTACTCATCACGGCGAACAACCGTGATAGAATATCTGTCACGGTTGGTTGCTGTATTCAGCAATATTTCTATCAATTTGCTCTATTTTTAAATAAACAACTATATTTACTAACTTAGAAAAATTAAAACTAGTACATTTATATGACATATTGCTCATCACAGCAGGCTACCGTGATAATTTCTGTTACGATGGGCTATTTTAATGAGCATATACTCCATCAATTGATAAAAATTTTAAACAGAGAACCTTTTATACTGATTTATAATTACATATTTGGTGGAAACTGAGATAAATGTGAAGGAGCATCATGAATGGAGGAAGCATCCAGTGAATCTGCCTCATTTGCTGCAGCCTCAGGAGGAAAATGATAATCACTTGGAGCACTTGAAGATTCCTTGTTATTCACATTTTCATCTTCTTCATCGGTGAATGGAACCGAACTCTACCAAAATTGTTCTTCAGCTTCCGAGGAAGAAGGGACTAACTTTCTAATTACATTTAAATTCTTAATCTTTTCCTTAAAAAACTCGGTGATCGCTTTATGGTTAGGTGACCCCTCTATCTTTAAAGTTCACTTCAAAATTCTTGGTATTCTCTCTCCTAGAAAAAGTCGTACTTGGTGGCCAAATCTAACATGGCCTCGAATACCCAAATCTGTAGAAAGAAAACAAAAATAATAGGCATAGAGGCTTAGACATCTGTAATTAACCTGTGCAAGACATCTAGTTTTACTGAATTATAGTTCAAACAAAGCAAAATATATTCAATTCTATGAAATATTGTTCATAATAGAAGGCCACCATGATATGAACATATACAAAATAAATTTGAACAATATTTAAACACACATATTTTTTTGCTGAATTAGAATTAAAGCCAAAACATAATATAGGCAAATGTATTAAATATTACATAAATAGAATTGAGAAAAAAAATACAGTAGGGTGATTTTCCATAAGCTATACAATTATGGATGGAGGAAATCCACGGTAGCTAATTTTATRTGTTTTCTTTTCTTTAGATTTCTCCACTGCCTTTGAATAATCAAGTCGGAATAATTCAATAGTTTTTAAATATGATTTCCTTTCCCATTCATAACAATTGGATCTTTCCAAATCATCCACGAGATAGAACCACCACAAGCTAACAATTGTATTTTCTTTTTTTGGCATATAGAACATATGCCCAAATAACTAAAAGCGCGACCTTGTACTTGTCCCTCGGATCTTTACATTTTTTAAACTTATCAAGAATGTTTGACCTTCTCAGATTTTCTTTACTCATAAGGAAGTACCTCTTGTACAACTCACTTTGATTACTAGTAAGCCAATCACAAGAGTGAACTCTTCAAAGCCAAACCTACACCTCTTGTCACCAAATTGAAACCACACTTTATTTTTTTCTTGGTTCTCAAGCACCTCAACATTACAACATGGATAAGTTGATTGACAACCTTCAAATCCCCTATCCTTATTATGGGGCCAAAGCAAGATTCAAATAGCAATTCAGGTTGATCATCGTCTAAACCTCTAGCACCTCATCCATCTTTTGAGAAGTGCACCGACTAGTGATCATAGGCCCTAAAATGTTTAGTTTGATCGAGAATGTATTATATACCTGCAACGACATAAAACTATAAATTYGATTGAAAACATTTGTAATGGTAGTCCTTTTGGCTCATTACAGAAGACCAATTGTGATGTGATGCCTACCATGATGGGCTGATGAACCTATACAACATGAATATTCAAGTTATTATTAAAAAAATTATTTTTGCTGAATTAGAGTTAATACATGTCTACCACCGTGGTAGTATATCTATCACAATGGGCTGCTGTGATGTATACACTCACTAATATATGTCCATTGTAGCAGCCCACCACGGTAAATATTTGTATCATGGTGGCCTATTGTGATGCACATACTCACTAATATAATGCTAGAAACCAAAGTTTTGTTTCGTACACATTCTTTTTTGCCAAAATAAATTATACCTATTATGGTATGTATCACGATTTTATCCACAAATCCTAGAAAATTCGATTTTACATGTAAAGTGGGACTTTTACCTTATGATGTTGGAGGTTAAGATATCTAAGCTGTTCGTGAAGTTGAGATAATGTGAAGCCTCATAAGAGACGTTAGTCGTACTGATGAAAAATGTGAAAAAGTAAAACTGGAAAGGCGAAGATGATAAAGAAGAAGAAGAAAAGAGAAGTATGTCACGCTATTTTTTGAAATATAGAAGACGTTAGTCGTAGTGGTGAAAATGAAAAATCACATGAGTTCGAGTGTAAAATTGGTCCGTGCATTTAAATGTATTAAGGGTATAAATATAAATTGATTTTTTATTGGGTAAGAATGATGTTTATMTGACTATTTACCCTTATTTTAACTCAAGAAACTCTTACACAAAATTTTATTGTGAATGGACCTTTTACCCATATTCAGCTATTCCTCAACCAAAATTATTTTATATTGCTTTCAATATCCTTATTTTAGCTGAATTATGAGGTGCTTATCTTTCTCTCACCCTCTCTACCCCTCCGCTAGCCACAATGCCCTAAATACTACGAGGATTCCAAGAGACAAGTCCTAACGGAGAAAACCAATGGCGTGGACATTTAGTCATGGATATCTGTCATATTTTGCTAACAAAGGCATGGGTAATTTTGCACCATTTTTCGGTTACTTGGTACCTAAATTATGGGAAAGATACGAAGGAATATCCATTTTTTTTTTTTTTTTATCTTACGAATCAGTGATCTTATTTACAGAATAGAAATTACTTCTTTGATCTATAAGGTGCTGAAGTGATAGGGATAAATAGAAAGCAATCTTCCTTCTCTTTTCACTCTTTTTGTTTTCATCTCAAAATAAGACTTCAGTTATTATTTTCCTCTTGAAGAGAGGTAAATGCTTTTTAGTAAACCACTAATAGCTATTGAGGAACGAACTTTTATTAGATTTGCAGAATATTCAGAGACTTGTTTAGAGGAAACCAACAATCAACATTGGGCATATTCTTGCCTTCTAGAGAGAATAAGAATGAAAAATCTAAGCAATTCATTACATTTAGTACTTCTACTAACAATAGATAAGAAAAATTTGTTCATTAATAGATGGACTATCAATCTTCTCAGAGCAATATGCATAGTGTTATG
Source organism: Rhazya stricta (assembly GCA_001752375.1). NCBI lineage: Eukaryota > Viridiplantae > Streptophyta > Magnoliopsida > Gentianales > Apocynaceae > Rhazya > Rhazya stricta. Next base: position 2,297,263 of record MEJB01000012.1, on the reverse strand, counting down.
CGTATTCTGCTCATGCACCAGTACACATTGCCAAATGCTTCATCTAGGTTCGACTGCTGATATTGATCTGTCAATCGAGGTACAATTCTCTATCTTGTCCTCTATCCCAATAAAGAACACTGGTTGTCTTGGTGCTGGTAACAGTGTGGTTTCATTTGTAAGCATGGAAACCACATCTGACATGCAAGGCCTGTCCATTGCATTGTCTTGCACACACAATAGACCAACATTAATGCATCTCGTTACTTCATTGCAAGGGGTCGGGACCATCGGGTCGTCCATTGTTGGATCCATTAGCTCTAAACCTTTGCCTTCTTTCCAAAGTTCCCATGCCTGATCAGAGGAAAATTTTCACAGAATAACTTCTCACTGTCAAAATACTTGAACATTAAAACCTGAAAATATTTTGCACATAATCTTATTGATTTAACGATCGTACATATCCTACAAGGTTAAATGGATTGTTTTTCTTGCCACTGACGGTCTCAAGCAGTAGCACCCCARAACTGAATACATCAGTCTTCATCGAAACAATGCCTTTTATTGCATACGCCGGGGACATGTAGCCACTAAATGAGGGAAAAGAAAAGAGTTTCATGTATTTAAGAATTGAGTAGAYCATGTATATCATAATTATTRCTTACAAAGTTCCAACAATTCTTCTTGTATTTGCTTCAGATTCTTGAGTTCCAAATATTCGGGCCAAACCAAAATCAGATATTTTTGGATTCAGTTCGCCTTCAAGCAAAACGTTGGTAGCTTTTAAATCCCTGCGAATCACCCTCAGCCTGGAAAACTTGTGCAGATAGAGCAGTCCTTGAGCGATACCCTCAATAATGTTCAGACGAGCATTCCATTTTAGTCCCTTTTCGATAGGATCTGCACATTATTATGAAAGGACATTCTACATGAATGACAAAAGCAAGCATGACAGGATGCAGAAATCTGGAAGGATAAGAAATGCATACTGAAGAGCAAGAAATCCAGGCTTTTGTTGGTCATGTACTCGTAAGCTAAAATCTTCTCATCCACTTCAATGCAGCATCCCAATCGCCTAACCAGATTATTATGCTGAATTTTTTCAATGAGTTGAATTTCATTTTTGAACTCCACCAACCCTTGTACCGAACATCTGGAAAGTCTTTTTATAGCTGCTTCCTGCCCATCGCTTAATGTCCCCTGAAAGCATATGCTGGTAAATGTTATCTATCATTATAATTTAAAAGTTTCTAAACACTTACCTTATAAACTAGTCCAAAGCCACCCTCTCCAAGCTTATTTGTGAACGAGAAATTGTTTGTTGCTGTTGCAATGGTGTCGAAGCTGAAGAAATGCGCTACGGGGCTCATGTCTGTGTGTAATTGATCATAACTGAATTCCCTAAATCTTCTTCATAGGATTCCGACGACAATGAGACCAAGCTTAATCCTCCAATTGAATAATTTTGAGAAATATTTTGAACTTATCTTACTAAATTTATTCATGTTCTCAATGTATTTAATATTATATAGAATATATATACTCAAATACTTTATTTTGATTTATAAAGTGAATCTTCTTCCATATACACGTGTTATATATAACCAAACTTGTACATCAAAGTCAAAATATCAAGAGTATACCTATTCTCTTTGATGTTTTTAAATTGTTTTCTATTTTTTATTTTTCAAAACACTAAAAACGCAATCTCCTTTGCATCTTTGAAAACACATTCTCAAGACCAAAAAAAAAAAAAAGTGTATTGAAAACTAAAAGCACTCAAAATATTTTTTTGAGCATTTTCAAGCAAAATGCTCTGTTACAATCAAAACGTGAAAAATTTTGAAATGATAAACCAGACCCATTTTCAAGCAAAATGCAACATATTTTTCTATCAAATTTTGCCAAACGTGTTTGTAAATATTTTATTTTGTGAAATAATTTTTAGAAATGATAAACCAGACCCATTTTCAGCAAATCTGATGCTTTATGTTGCATTTCAATTTTCAGTTTTCAATTTCCAAAAAAACTTTAATTTTCTGTTTTAAATAATTATTTTCAAATTTGTTGAAAACACGTATGTTCTTCATTTTTGAAATTTATTTTTTAAATTAAAAACTGAAAAACACGTTCAATTTTAAATTYGACATAATTTTTTGACTATTTCTAATGAATCACTTTGTGAATTAAATCATAGTTACTATGAGTCGATATCAGAATAAGTTAAATTGAAATTTAAACACATAAATTGAGTGTTTAATTAGAAGTTTTTTGAATAATTTCCAAAGAAAAATAAATAGAAAACATGTTTTCTGSATTTTGATTGTAGGAGAGCATTTTTCCTTAAAATGCCTTTTGTTGTTTTGGTTTTCAATACAATTTTCTTGCTTAAAATGTTTAGTCAATTTGTTCCACCTAAGACAAAATGCTCAAACAAAATGAAGTTGATTTCTGAACATTCAATTGTATGTCATGTCGCACATACCTCGTTATTGGTGTACAATACTAATTATTAGTACTTTGACAGTGGTTCTTTCATGCATAGGATTGGAAACGAAGCTTTATTAACCCACCTTAAAATCTTCTGTTGACGGGTTTGTGACTTTTGGTGATTGCAATAAAGAAAAAAATCTTGAAAAATGTTTACTAACCCGACAATGAGCGATGAAATTGAAGAATGTGCTATGTCTGGAATGACTGAAGGAAGATYGTATCAGTAGAACTGCATCTCAAGTATCACAACTGCTATATGTTGGGGCTTTTACCCAATCTGGACCCAAATTGAAAAGTACTCCGTTTCTGGATGGACTTTTGAAACATTGACATAAATGAACGRAACGCATTCAATAAATGCRTTCGTCAAAGAACCATYGCATATGCTGAATGTATTTAGTCTTTACACCAATTGTGAGGGAATTGACCAGTGCATTCTCAAAAAGCTTTGGTCTTTTGAGTTCCTGAAAATGGGGATATGTATAAATGAGAATGAAAAAGTTCATGGAGGGGTTTACAACATAACGGGGTGCACATGGATGCTATTTTTCATCATGTGTCACCTTGTCATTGTGGTATATTAAAAAACTAGTGCTGAGGTGTGGTCTCCTTTGATCCATTAATACAGAATTTCCAAGCTCTCTATAGAACTTGGTGAACGAACAGAAGAGATTGCTTTTGTCGGTAGTCCTCTTGGAACAAATTAGCGCAGTGAACAATCCAAATTAAGTGGGTTGCTTGGTCGAAGACATAATCCTAGTGGCGAATTTGGCCATCAGAAGATTGAGCTTGTCTGAGATTCAAAAGAACCCAGCTCCTTGGTGAAGAGCAGGCCCATCCCAGTGGTGTCTGCTTTATGACTTTATCATTAACTTGAACAATAAATTATGCTCTTTTACCTACCAACTTACAGCCTCAACTGCTTCTATTGTCATCGACGCCAAAAAACCCACCTCAAAGTTAACCTTCCTCTTTGTGAAAATGGATCTGAAAAGGAGGATTTTGAATAAACCCATAGTTGATATCCATGCAAAGATGGGACGAAAATAGGCGATGGGGTTGAGAAAACGTAAGGAAGATATATATTTAAGGAGCAGAAGTAGAAAAACAGGGAGAGAGGAGAAAACCAGGGGCCATGGAAGGAGTTGAAGAGTATACTTTCTTTTTGTATCTTTCGGGTCTACCAAAAGCTAGATAGTCTGCAAATTTGAGTGTCTGGTGTAAAGGAGAGGTTATCTCGAAATTGATGCAGAGGCCAAAGGCATTCAAGAAATGCTATGATTTTTTAATCAACGCATTTGAGAAATGTGTTCCATCCATTTATGCTGATGTTTTAAAATTCCATTAAAAGACGGAGTTCGTTTCCAATTTGGATCCAGATTGGGTAAAAACCCTATATATTGAATGGTACAACAAAGTTTCACAGAACTGCCTTTGAAACAGCTGAGATTTGGAACTATGAAATTGGACATCTTAGCTATTGAGATATCTTCATAAAGATTGGCGAGATAAGAAGGGTGCCAAAGATACACATTGACATCAAAAGTTTTTATGGGCCATGTTGGTAAAGTGATTTATACAATATATTTTTTCACTTACTTAAGTCGATTCTTTGTTAAATAATACGTGTTTAATTTATATTATACTTAATTTGGTTTAAAATAGTTAATTGCAGGTTTTTATATTAAAAACAAGAAAATTGGTAAAAATTGGAGAAAGAAGAGCTAAAAGAGAGCAAACGATGAAACCAAATACGTTTGAGGTTAAAATGCAATTTTCATAAGTTGAAACCTTTAAAAATTGACTAAAGTGTTGGAAAAACCAATTCAGCTTCGGTATGGTGTGAAGAGTTTAAGGAGTTTTGGCCAGAAGAGGATTGACGCCGATTTCAAGATGATTTGATAAAAAATACATATCCGACCCCAATATCAAGGTGTTTCATACACCGAATTGATTAAACTTTCAATTAAGATTTTGTCATAAATAATGAGGCCCCAATTTGACCACCAAACCGGATGACGATTTGGATGTATTGAAGAAGAAACAGTCCACCAGTTCAATTGAAGAAAACTGGCTTGGTGAGGAAGAAGAACCTGCTGCCAAATTCTGGTGTCGGCTTTTGCTTGGTGAAGGAAATCCGAGCATGTTTGGTATGTTCCTGGCGTCGGTTTCCTTCATGTTTAGAGTTTTGAGTTTTCTCTGTTTCAAGGCATCTTTTAACCCTAAGATATATACTTTTAAGTACTATTTTCATATTTTAGCATAGTTTAGAGTGCAAAAGACTTGGAGCGGATTATTTAAAAGCATTAGGACTCGAATTCAATAAAGATATTAAGAATTTTGTTCGCCAAATTAAGTTCTTTCTTTTCCATCATTGATTGTAATCATGTCTACAATGTTTTCAAAGGTTGATTCATTGAATTTCTTACACTAAATTATCTATTGTTGGTTAGAATTTTTATGAAGATTATTTCTTTGCAATGACTTGATTATTTCGTTCGACTGTATTGTTATGATTCCCTACTATCTTATTTGTTAATTATCATTACAACGTTCTTAATGCATTTATAAATTAGCTACCTATAAATCAATCTAATAATCAATTGTGAAGGATTGAAAGGTAAAGTAATTGTTTAGGAAATCAATTGTGAAGGACTGAAGGTGAAGTAATTGTTTAGGAACTAAATAACAATAAATCGTAATATTAAACTGACTAGAAGTACAATCGATCTTTGTTGTTGATTTCCAAGATTAGGTGACTGTAGTGAGTGAAGCTGTGGGATTCCAAACCCTTAATGCATTCTTAGTTATTTAATTCACATAAAGATAAGATTTCAGTTAATCAAGATTAGAGGGTCTATGCCAAGAGATTGGGTAAAGCCTAATTTTAGTGGTTTTAGTTATTCTGGTTCCATTTGTGATACACACCCAACATATTTCATATGAAATTTGAATTTTAAACGAGTATTGTTAAGAAAATATCTTACTTATTGGGTTTACAAAGTATCTTCCTTTCTCAATCCAAGTATGTCAGAAATATGATCAAGAAGTTTGATTTTGAAAATGATAAACCTGCTAAAACCCTCTATACCTCTCGGAAAGAATGAAAATGGTGAAAAAATAGATACTGAAGCATGATAGAAAGCTTATTATACCTTTCTGCTAGTCATATTAATTGTGTTCGTTTTCAAGTCAATCCTATGAAATCTCACCTTACAACTGTCAAATTTATCCTAAAATTCGTTTATGGGACAAATAAACTTGTTTTTTACTATTCTTTTGACACTACTTCTGTATTGGTTGGTTAAGTGATGCTGATGCGGTGTAACTTGGACTATAAAAGGAGTATCTCAGAYARCAGCTTTTATGTTGGAACAAATTTTGTCTCTTGGAGAGCAAAACTCCATCTCGCTTTCCACTGCACAAGCTGAGTACATCTCAACCTGAATATGTTGTGCCACTAATATGATAGGTCCACATGCTTGAAGACTATGGCATTACCAAAGAACAATCATCCTGATTGTGATAATACTAGTCCTGTTAACATATCCAAAACTCTAATTCAACACTCACGCACCAAATACATTGAGGTTTAATATTATTTTATTCGTGAGCTAGTTGAAAAAAACACCATTGCACTTCAACATGTTTCCACCGATGATCAGCTAGCTGATCTTTGTACAAAAGTACTTCCCACACAAGCTTCTGTGGATTTGAGGAGGTGATCTTTAGTAGTTCTTTTTCCACAACAAATCACCTTGGTTGGGGACCCTTGTTTGATAATGAATATTGCAGTGCATTCTTTCTTAATTATCATTTTACTGCATTAATTATATAATGTCCTAATGTTTGCAGAATCATTTGACAGTGTCCACATCGATTCAAGTTTCATGGTTTCCTCCTTTACGAGTTTCATATTGTATCTAATGTATATTTTGGTTTCTTCAAACATCTCTCTATTTCAGATGGAGAACCTCTTGTTAATCCTATTCTGTACCGAAGTGTGATTGGTGGACKCTAGTACTTTTCTCATACAAGACCTGATATATCATTTGTTGTGAACAAGCTCCCTCAGTTTTTAGAGGCTCCTGCAAAAGCTCACTTGAGTAGAGCAAAGAGGGTCTTGAGGTACCAAAACGGTATGTTAAGCTATAGCCATATTRAATACTTGGAGAGATTGTCTATTACATGATCTCTTATACAGATTGAGCTTGCTACACAAATGATAGAAGATCAGTTGCAAGCTATTGTATTTATTTAGGAGATACACTTGAGTCTTGGAGATCAAAGAAGTAAACTGCAGTTGCTAGATCAAGTACAGAATCTGAATACAGGGCTCTAGCTCGTGTAGCAACAGAAATTTTGTGGATACAAGCCTTCAAGAATTTGAGTTTCCTCGCCCTCACTCACCTATTGTGTGGTGTGACAATCAAAGYATCAATGCTCTTGCATCAAATCCTGATTATCATGGAACGAAACATATAGAGTTGGATATTCATTTTATTAGAGATAAAGTCTTGAACAAGGAAATTGAAGTGAGGTATGTTTGTTCATACGATCAAATTGCATACTGCTTCACAAAGGACCTCTCACATTTCAGATTTCAATTCCTAGTTGACAACTTGGGAGTGAGAAAATTACCCCTTCCTTTGAGGGTCCTGTTAGACACATGATAGTTGTAGCTGTTCTAGTGGTTAATTATAGCCACCTCAGCAGAGTTGACAAATCAACCTTAGGATGTTTGTTTTATTTCCTTATTCACAGTCGTAATTCTGTGAGAGGCTGAAGTCCTCTTACCCTAGACTTAGTAACCCAATATAAATACAATGATTCTTCCCAATCTCCAATGTGAGTGAGCTGAGTATTTAGAAAAACTTCCTTCTTTCAGAATAACTTTTACTAAACAAGTGYGGAGAGGAGATTTTGGGTGTGCATTTGATTGACCYCATTGGATCTGGAGAGGAGTAAAAAAGATTGGAGCTTGAAAGAAGTAATGGATTGGGAAGGATTGAYATTAGTGTTAACCAACTTCATRTAGTATAAATCTAGGAAAAGGAGAGCGAGGTTCGTGTAAATAAGTTAACTATTCAAAGTAATCTGAAAAAGAGAAGACTTGGAACTTTCATGGGAGACGGAAGATGTCATTAATTTCTTATTCTTCTCACTATTCCTTGGCAAAAATGTCGGTAGTTCAGTTTGAGGATATACAGGAAAAGTCCAAACTCGTTTTAGGGGGGTTTGGAAGAAGATAAGCCCCTCTACCTCTGCCTGCTACAATAGTTTGGACTTTGAACACAGACTGACCAATTCGAAAGCTTCTATTCGACTATTCCCAGAACATGTCCCGGAAATACTATATGCTAGCTACCTAAGACCAACAAAAAAGGAGGAACAGATGTAAACACAMCAAACCCAGAAAGTTAACCATATCCTCTGCTGATGGCTCTAAAAATTCATTGGCATGCGTATCCTACAGTGAAATGTTTGTTCTGCGGCCTAACYGTGTTCGCAAACAGCTGAAGCTCGGATAACAAACCAGAGTCTGCCGTTCATCTRAACAGCGGAGCCAGGATTTAAAAGGGGCTGGCCATCAACTAACGAGTATTCTCTCTCTGTTGTTTTTCAAAATACCKTTTAGGAGGCAACTAAAAAAAGGTTGAAATTTTTTTTTTTTAAAAAAGCTACTTGTAGGTGTTTTTTAAAACAATTTTGATTATTTGTTATGTTGAAATATTAAAAATAATTTATCTATTGCATGAATGGCTTTTCTCAAAAGCCCATTTTAAGCTTTTCTTGTAAACATTTAAAAAAGTATAAGCTAAAAGAATTAGCTCTAAACTAATACAATAAATTAAGTCATTTTAAATCACATCGAAAAATACTAACTTCCAAAAATATGGAACAAAAATCCTTAATAGTCAATGCATTACAAAACATGGAACAAAAGTTCCACTACAATTGTTTTCTTACATTTTTTTTTTTGAATCGACCTCATTAATTATTATATTATTATCAATTTTTTTAATTAAATGCAATTTAATTTAAACGACTATAAAATCTGTTAAGAACTTGTTTTCCATATTGTTACATATAGTCGTTGTAACAAGTTTAATAATTGAAAATGCCAGTATTGTTATTGCAGTAGAAACTGTAAAAGTTAAAACGTAGGAAATCAAAATGTTAATTAAATAAATTTGTTAATTAGAAAATGTATGTAAATATATTTTATAAACTATAACGAATAAGAAAAGAATTTATCAAACAAATTGTACTATACAACTTATTTGTCTCAATTAATATTTGATATAATTCAGGAATAATTTATAGATCCCGAAATATTGGGTGACCAACAACAACGGTTTATAGCAATCTAATTCCAAAAAATTGGGCTTGAAAATTATTTGAGAATTGGACGAGATTCAAAAATTAATTGGGCTGAGCTAAAAATTGTTGGACTAGTTTTTGGGTAGGGCTGATTATAAAAATTTTCAAAAAAGTAAGTGCTCTTCTTTGTTTTCAAAATTTGGTGGGCGATTAAAAAACAACTACTAATTTGTTTTTCAAAATTTGAGTAGGGTTGGAGCCCACCCTAAGCCCAAGACTTGCTCTGCCCCTGGACTCGTAGCAATTCCATCTTAACAGAGATTTTTCTTCAATTAAAAAGGCCGGAATATAAAGATTTTGATTTTTTATTTTTTTAAATGAATTGTTTTCAGAGAATTAATTTGGATTGAAATTTTTTTTTAATGAATTTGGACTACTAGTTTTTGGGTATTTTGATTTGAAAAGGAACACAAGATGAATAGTGAAGATTTCGACATTCTTCACTTTTGGATTTTAATGGGAGTCGAGAAATAATGGTTTGAAAATAGAAGAAATGTTTGAATGAAAAAGTAAAACAAATGGATTTTTTTGGATGAAAAATGATGATGGTGATGAAGAGCGGTGGAGTGAAGGAATGAAAGTGTGTATGRGTTAATTCATGCAGGAATTCACTCGAGCATCAAGTTTCTGTTGCTCGACTGGATCATTTTGTTGATCGGGTGAGGGTAGAGATTTCAAGAGGATTTATGTTTTGAAAAAGAAAAACTAACAAAGAAATCTCCATTCAGCTGCTGATGGCAACTTAGATCATTGGCAATTGTTTCAACAACTAAGCACAAGTGGAAGAAGGGCTGGTCAATGGTAATTGTGTTTTGACTTGAGTTCAGAATATTTAGGTGAAAATCAGTTCAAAAAGAAAATGGATAAATATTGTTCTTGATCAGCTCTATCCCAATTGACTGACTCTGCAGCAATCTAGGGCCTGAACCAGATTGTATCAATAACACACACTAGATTTCCTGTTTCTTCCAGGTTTCATACTGTTAATTCCTCCCATAAAATCATTAAGACTTCGACTTCTTATCAGCTTAAGAAGAATCAATTCTAAAAATGGTGCAATTAAAAAATTTAGGAACAAAAATGGCGGTACTTTTTCTGCARCGATCAAGTGATACGGTGCCGTCACAGCAAAAGCACGTGAACTCATCGTCTCCACGGTTGAAACCGCAATGCCCGCCAGATCTCTCGCACTGAAAGCAATCCGATTTGCTGCCCCAATAAAGCACAAACCCACCATTCATAGCCCCACCAAAGCTACTAACCCAAGCATCACCCCAGTCAATCTGCATCTGCTTCGCAGTTGTCACCACCTTTTCCTCTCAAGAATTGAACTCTACCCGTATTGTGAATGATGTAATTATTACTAAGTTTTTTGTTTTACTTCTGTTGCATCCAGTTTTTAACCTTCTCTAAACACTAATTTTCAAAAAAAGATGCATTGTAGTTAAAGAAATCAGACTTGAAACACTCATTTCCCTCTAATATRTGAAGAAAAGCGCATGTTTCTTATGAAAAATTCAACTTGATGGCTAATATGATTTTACTCTAAAAAGTAACTATGGGTTCATATGTTGTTTCGGCTTCTTCTCTAAATATTAATCTTCTAATTTTCAAGATTGTGAGTGTCAGTATTTCATAATATACATATGTAGGATAGGATTGGAGGTCAGACTTGTCCTCAAATAGTGACAGATTTGGAGTGTAGACTCCTTTTTAGACAATGGTGGAGTAAATTTCTTCAAAAAAGGAATCTCATATTTAGAAACCACGCGGCTTTCTTTCTTTATCAAATCGCTGGTTGCGTATTTTCCTTGATGAAGATGCATATTATTGTGGTTAATTTAACAAACAGTTATTCGTTGATGAAAATCGACCCATGAACACCTCTATGTATAGTCTTACTTACCAGAAAACAACCAATCTAGTGAAGGGTGAGTATGATAAACACAAGATGAGTATAAGCTCTGATAATAATATTGGTTCCTATGAATTTGCAGTCTCCGGATGATGGTTTCGTGTTGATTCTAAGTGACAATGTTTTATGGCTATGTTCACATCGTGATTTTGATTTGATGAAGAACAAGAAGATATTGATCAGGCAACAGGAAAACAGGGGAATAAGCAGAACAAGCTACTCAAGCAAAAGTTCTTATTTCTTCAGCTCTCCTCTGGAATAAAAGAGACACTTAACTATTCTTATTTCCTTCTTAAATGATCATCCGATGGTAATGATACAGTTACCAAGATCCGATAGAGAAAAAAATGAAATGAAAAGTGCTACCAAGAAAAAAAAAGTAACCTCCCTAATCAATTTTTCCTTTTTTTTTTTTTTTTTYCCTTCCTGACATCCTGATTAGTTCAACAACTTATACACAAGGGTGGACTGAAACAAAGAATGAAAGAATGAAAGACTTAAACCTTTTGATTTAGGAAAGTTTCAGAGAACAGAACTGAAACTTTCAATGGGATCAGATTCTTCAAGCATGGAAGCTGCCTGGAAACAGTCTGCAGCATCAGCTATCCGTCCATCATTCTTATGAACTAACCCCAAGTGATACCAAGCCTTACGATTCGTGGGTTCGAGCCTTAGTGCATCTGAGAGTAGAGTTCTGGCAACTGGCAACATCCTGGTGCCCATTTTAGACAATAAGCCACCAATCAAGATCTTGGAAGGCACATAACTTGGCTCCATCAAAAGGGCATTAGAAAAAGAACTCAGAGCATCACGATATTCTCCACGTCTTTGAAGCATGATACCTGCTAAAGTGGCAAACAGATATAAAAATCATTATAGCGGTTACTCCTGTTATTGTCCTTATTCTACCTTGAGGAGACACGACATGAGCCCTAAGTAATAATGGAAAAATGAGTATCAATGACAAAAATGAAAAAACAAACATATAACACTCGGGCATCTTTTTCTCAACTTTTAGTGAGAACAGTTCCCCTGGAATTCATTATCTGGTCAACATTTTCCTAGTATAAAATTGGCTGTTTCAGCCATGAAAACAGTTTAAAAGATCAACCAATGGAAGCTTTTCATTTCTGTTCTGTTTAAGTGAAGCAGTTCCTAAGAGGACACAACCAATTCAAGAAATTCCATAATATGGAAAAACCTGATGCATTCTAGACTAACTTTAAATCTGAAGATTTAAGGTCCCAATCAGCTCTGCTTCTTATATAACAATTACTTCAGAAAATTTGTTCAGTTGGCAATACCACGCATGTCCAGCTGCATTTCCAGATCCCACATCTAGATAGAATATACTCTCAATTTCACATACATTGTATATCAATTTAAGCAACTATGAGTTCAAATTTATCAGATACAAAATTCTGGGCATGATGAAACATCAGGAAACACGCATCAAATCTTTGATCTACTGCAATATTCTCATATTTCTCCTTCCTATACACTATTAAGTTTTCCAACAGTTTTTATCTAACAACATACTTTCCACACAGGAGAGAAAAAAGGATGAGTAATCAGTGCTGAGGCATGCAATGATCTTTTCATCATCCTCATTTCTCTCTCGTAATATATGTATGTATCTCTCTCTCTCTCTCTCTCTCTCTGTGTTTAGATATATATCCATCCCCTGATCCTCTTTGATCTCTTCTTTTCTTTTCTTTTCTTTCTTTTCTTCTCTTCACACATGGGGGGAAGAGGAGGTAGGCTGGCCTGGTTGGAAAACATTTAGAATGTTTAGATACCAAAAAAGAATTGCCTCACAAGCCCATGAATTTGGCTTGTAAAGGCCCACGTACGAGCTCCCAAGTAGATTATAACAAACGTGTAAATTTCATAATTTTCACCGTGCAAGTTCAAAATCTTGCCTTCTGCATGCAATGTTTCTGCTGAATACTCTTTGAGAGCTTTGGCTTTCTTCAAGCATACCTCTGCATCGGTCCAGTGTGAAAGGCTGGAATACAAGTTGGCTAGACCCTGCCAAACTTCATATTCATTTACTTTCTCATCCTCTACCTACAATCAACAAACATTATTATTCAACAGACATTACAACACCACCAAGCAAATTGAACTGCCTAGTGAAGCTCTGAAACTATCAAAGGCTTGATGCTACTCGAAGATGTAGCTTAAATCACAGAAGCTGAAGGAGGCTGCAGGAACCAGCAAGCTTTGTTTGCTAAGCGTGCAAATCATAGGTATAGAATCAAAAATCAGAATATATCACCAAAAAGGAATGTGGTATTAACCTGAGGCACAACTTGGAGAGGCCCATAAGATTTTCTTTGGGCTTGGACTAATGCAAGTAGGTAACGAAAAGTTTCAATTGCATCTGTGTGCAATGACTGGGAAATTTTCAGCTTTGCTTTCATCCTGAGAAGTGGTCCTTGATCCCATCTTGCAGTCTCATCTAAAGCAGCATCAGTAACCACTTCTGCCTCTGAATAACGCCGTTGAGCAGACAAAACCAAAGCAAGTAGTCTCCAACCTTTTACTACAGATCCTCCTGTTGCATCAATATACTGCTTGGCATACCGCAAAGCTGCATTCAGGTTTCTGTGCTCTGCATAATGGACTCCTAATTCAAAAATTAGATCTGGGTTTTCTTTCTCAAAAACTACTGCACTATCTAATGATTTCAGTGCTTCCGACTGAAGACGAGACCTCTCAAAATCTGAAGAAGAAACTTTGGCTTGTTTTCCCAAGCAAAGACCTAACATGCGAAGACCTACACCCTTCAAATGTTCACTTTGATAATGAGAATTAGCAATTGACTTTTGTGCATATCGTGCTCCCTCAGCAGCAAGATACATATCCTCACTACAAAGTTTTGAAGCCAACAATAATGACATAATATCATCTGGATCTTCATGCTTGTGTAGGGATTTCCTCAGTATATTTAAGGCAGTTTTACTTTGTCCAGATCCACTATAGCAAAGTGCTAATGCTTTCCAGCGTTCAATACGAGGTATTACTCCAGGCATGGCCTCTTCCAGTTGCTTCGCTAAAACAGATGTTTGGCTGCACAAAGATAGTGCAAATGTAAGGTGCTCTATAACTGACGGATCCCAATTGATCTTACCCAGGTAAAACTTTCTCATAAGAATCATCAAAAGTAGAATTGCTTCCTCTAGATTGTTTCTCGGTACATAGGAACCATCAATTTGTACAGCTAAGCTGGGTGGGCCAACCTCTACACCAGAATACAGCAAAAACACAGCAAATGCTTTTTGAATCCTTGCGCAACAGTCATTGTCAAGATTCCATTGACTGAGGAGGGCACGTCTATATGCATACATTGCTTCACTGTAGTTACCAGCTTGTTTCCATAACTCAGGGAGGAGCTCAACAGCATGGCTCACTGTTTCTTGCAGCTTGGTATCGACCAGCACATCAGCTATCCCCTGATAGAATATCTTCTCTACAGCATCGAGTACACTTTTACACTCCTGAGCAGCCTCTACAAAGTTCAGTAAATAACAAATCAGTTAAATGTAAATAAAAAAAAAAATCGACTGCTAATTCTTTAGACAACTGAAGAGAGTGAGTATTAATATTGGCAGTCATGAAAGGTAACAGTCAGCTTTTCATGGTATTGGGGATAAAGTGTTGTCCTAACTATACCAGTTAGTCTCTCCAGCTTTTGCAGAGACTTTGCTTTCAAATATACAGCCTCTAGAACAAGACTGGCAGCATGTTGTGAGACAGCATGAATAGAATCACTCCGAGATCGCCCCCTCTTAGAAGTTTGCTTTTCAGCAAGAGGTTGCATCCGTTGTATGGCAGCCTGAAGATCAATACCATCGAACACCCTAAGGGCTCCCTCGACATTTCCTCTTTGATATTCTAGCCTTCCAAGAAGAGCTCGTGCTTCCTGCAACATAATAAGTGAACCATCATATCTTGATGCATGTGTTGGTAATCCTACACAAAATATCTCTAAAATCAAAGCCAGTATTTGAAAAAAAAAAAAAAAAAAAAAAAAAAGAGTAAAAAGTTAGTTTTGAGCAGGCCAACCTACAAAATATGTTTATGAGTTTAATTTCATAGGAAATTGATACTATGCCATTATCAAATGAAGGTGTTAAAGCAAATACAATCTTGCATCCTCCAAAGGGGTTTCAGAGTACAAGGGCTTCTGGTGAAATTTCTTGATAGCTAGAAAAGTTCTCTATAAGAGCTTACCACCATAGGCTGGATTCCAACAAAAAGGTTAGGTTTGTTGAATAGAGCAACCACCCACTCTAATACATGAACCACCCTATCGATATGGTAGGGGTGCAGGCACGACATGAGAAGGCAAATGCTTTATACCCAAAACATACAAATACAGAGTATAGTGTTACATAATACCAAGAACCAAAAAGAGCAGCTTTTCATAGTTTTACGGCAAGAGAATTAATCACACGCCACATACTAACATATGCTATAGCTATGGAATGCAAGATCTAGGTTGTGAACACCAGCAAGTGTCGCTGGACTACTACTTAAGCCAGCAATGCAGGAGTAAGAATTTCATCATGGCGTTTCTGTAGCATAAAACAACTTAATCTAATATGGATAGTACAGCCACATGTTTTCTAACTTCAATTATTTGATCAATGCAACACAGGTTCCACTTTCCTTTCTTTATGATAAGGAAAAGGTCATTAATCACCAAATATATCTGAAACTATACTAGACCATAGACAGCGTAGTTAGCATTCCTGACCTCAAAATTGAGTGATAAACCTTCACGTAAAGCAGATTCAGCCTCCTGAATGTTCCCCTCATCAAGCTTTGCTTCTACCACAGTTGTTCTCATACAAACCCCATTTGCACATACTTGCCGGACCGATGGATCATTCTCAAGCTGGCCTAAATCTTCTGATTCAGCTTCCGACATGTCTGATCTGACCCAATCCCTGCTCACCAGAAGAAACAGACACCGCAATGTCCCATCAATTTTTAATCCCTGCACTCGTTCACACCAACAGTAACCACCGGAAAACACGAATGAGTTCTGAGGTCAATTAGCTATTTCGTAGAAAAAGAAAATACCAGCATACAAACTACAACACATCCAAGTTATATATATATATATATATGTGTGTGTGTGTGTGTGAATTATTGCATACTGAAGTGGCAGAAAATATTTTGATCAACTTGGACCGCAAGGAACACAAAATCTCAATTCATCGCTTACAGTTTTACCTTTTCTCGAGACAATTTCAGGAGGGTAAAATAAAAGGCACTGCATTTGAAATAAGTAATCGATTCAGATATGTCCGTAAAAATCATCAAATGAACGCGTCGCTGAACAAAAGATACCACAAGAGATAAAATGTACATAATGGGGATTAGAATCCATTTCACATAGTTCCATACCTATAATTTTCAGATTCAAAGCAAAGAAGAAATGTCACAAGACAAGAAAAGCAAAATCCAGAATACGAGAGGGGAGGGGGGGGGGGGGGGAAAGATCTTTGTCCCCTATTACCTCCGCAATGCCGCTGAATTTGGAGCCGCCAAGCAAGATTTCGAAATATCAGAAGAAAAGAAGGAACAAGTTGAGGAGAATGGGATGGAAAGAAGAATTTTGGATCAGAAGGAATCAGAGATTCAGAAGGGTGAAAAGGAAAGGAAATGAAATTGTTCTCTTCATTTTATTTTATGTTTTTCATTTTTTTTTCTAGTTTTGACTTGAGAAACAAATTTCCATAAACAACAAACAACAACGAAGAAACAAAATGGTGGTGTACTTGATACAAACGGTCCAGGCCTCGTTTTGTCTTCGGGCTATTGCTTTCTTCTCCCCCTCCCTTCAGCTTCGGAATTTTTCTGATTATTTATTTACTTTATTAACTGAATATATTATAAATCGACCGGCCATTTTACTTGTTACAAAGCAATATTCGGCCAGATGAAGTAATTTTTACAGTCACATTGACAGGGAGCAGAGAGATAGGACCCACTAAGATTATTCTCATGCCCTTTGATGGTTACGTACGGAGAAGTTCTTGTCCTCATTATTATATTAATAATAACGAAAACGATGGGTGATGAGGTTGTAAGTACATTCAAATATTATCTTTTATTATCTTTTTAATAAAAAAATTTTACATCTTTTAAGAGATTTGATCGTGAATTTTATCTTCAAAGATCTGTGATGATTTGATCATAAATTTTAAAGATTTTCTAAAATATTTTACAATTTTAATTATAGACTTAGGATTTATTATGATCTTATTTCTTCTATATAAATAGTCTGATTAGTCTAAAATAATTAASAAAAACAGAGAGCAATATTAATTAATGCGATGTTAAACTGAGATACTATGTATTTACATTGAAATTTATTTCAACTGTTGATTCAATCGATCATCAAGAGGTTCCTTCTATCGTAAGAAGATTCGAGAAATGGAAAATAAAATCGGTTGAATCAACAGTTCCTATCAAAAGGTCCTATAAAGGAATTTCCCTATGTTGAATGATTGATGTGTAAATTCCTTGAACTCATTGATTTAATGAAATTGTCTTTGATACTTGAACGTGGTTCCATGGATGTAAGTATTTATGCTGAACATGTTAAATTTCGTGTTTACTATTTTTAGTCTCTTTTGATTTACTTATATTCAATCTTAATTATAAAGTAATCGATGAAAAAAAGTAGTAATCAACATTAACAAGTGGTATCAGAGCAGGTTATTATTGCATAATAGTAGATCTGAAAGTGTTTATTGTTTGGCTTCTAAATGTGTCTAGATAATCATTTGGAATRTTTTARTATACATTTTTTTTTCCTCCTCTATTTTCTGAGTGTGATCACATCCGATTCTGTGTGCATACACTGATTCTATTTTTCTCTATGGATGAATTTTGTGACTTTCGTGAAGGAGGTTCCACCCATAGACCTTCTTTACTAGATGGAACTAATTATCCTATGTTGAAAGTCATAATTAGAGCCTTCTTGAAGGCTATAGATGAACGTGTTTTGACTTCTATAGTCACTGGCTATAGTCCTCCTACATACACTAAGGATGAAATTACCATTCTTAAACTAGTATCTGATTGGGATAATAATGAATTGGATAGGGCTATCTAGAACTCTAAGGCCTTGCATGCTATATTTAATGCTGTTAGTCTAAAACCGATGCAAATCATTACTACTTGTGAAATTGCTAGAGAAGCATGGGATAAATTAGAAACAAAAAGTGAAGGAACTAATCAAGTTAAAAGGTCGAGGTTTAGGAGTCTTACAACTGAGTTCGAGAATTTATCAATGATTGAAAATGAATTTATAGCTGATTTTCATGACAAATTATGTAATCTTATCAAATGAATGCTATGCACTTGGTGAAACTTACTCTAATGCTAAACTTGTTAGGAAAGTTTTATGCTCACTTCCAAAGAGATACAAAGCAAAAGTGACATCTATTGAAGAATGCCGAGATATCGACAAGATTGATTTGGACGAACTAATAGGTTCATTACCAATATATGAGCAGAATTTGAATAGATGGAACAAAAGCAAGCAAGTAAAGAATGATAAGGGAGTTGCCTTATCTCACACACATGATGGCAATACTTCCAATTCAATCAATTTGGAAAACCTGGATGAGGATACAATTGCACTGCTCACAAAAAATTACAGCAAGTACCTGTGAAGGAATTTCAAGAAAAATTTCCAGCCTAACAAGGGTAACACACCTCCACAGAGTAATGTCTTTCAAAAGTCTTCTCATTTGCTTCCCTCAAAACAACGAGAAAGATACAACAAGTTCAAAGGAATTCAATGTAATGAATGTGAGGGTTTTGGACGAACACAATCTGAATGTGCCAACACTCTTAAAAAGAAAGGACGTGCCATGAAAGTCTTATGGAGTGACAGTGATAAAGAATAAAAAACCTTGATAGTGAGTATGAACAAAAATTTTTAGCTTTCATGGTGAAAGAAGAAGTGGAAAAATCTAGTGTGGAGGATGAAGAACAATCTGACATAGATGCAGAAGACCTTCAAAAGGCTTATGAAGATATTTATGTTCAATGGCTAAGATCCGTAAAACAAATTAAGGTCACACAGATGGAGAACCTACAAGTTTTTAAGGATAATCATTAGTTAATTGAGAAAACCAAATTATTGGAAAAAGAGCTCATCACAACTCAAGTTAAGTTGGCTCAATTATCGAAAGATCTGGAGAATGTGAACAATGTTTTATCAAGTTTCAAAGGAGCACTTCAAAGTTTGATCAAGATCTTCACATGGGAAAACTAGTTGGTGACAAATCTAGAATTGGTTTCCAGAGTAGCCATACAGAATCGGGTGTAGCAACACCGACTACAAACAGAAATATGCAACAAAGAAAAGAACATAAGGTAAATGATTTTGTAACTTTTGGTGATGGTAAAAAGGGAAAAATATTTGGCAAAGGTACACTAATCATGGAGGGACTTATAACTATGAAGGATATGCTTTATGTTGAAGGCTTAAAAACAAATCTCATAAGCATAAGTCAAGTCTGTGACGATGAACATACTATTCTTTTTACTAAGAATGTCTCAAGTTCTCAATGATCAATGGGTAAGCATACTAAATTGACAAAAATCAGGTGACAATTGCTATCTTTTAAATTTCTCTACTGTATGTCACAAATCCATTTTAGAGGCTACTGAAATCTTGCATCACAAAATGAGCCATTTAAATTATCGAGACATCTCAAATCTATTAAAACTTGATGCAATTAGGGGAGTTAATAAAAGTAAAAATCAATATCCATTAATTATGTGGACCATGCCAACTAGGAAAACAGATCAAGTCAAAACATCCACCTACTACACATTTGACAACTACACACGCATTAGAACTTTTGCACATGGATCTCATGGGACCAATCCAAACTGAAAGCATTGGAGAAAAAAGGTATGTTTATGTATGTGTTGATGATTTTTCTAGATATACTTGGATTGATTTTTTTAAGGAAAAATCTGACACTTTTAATGCATAAAAGTCATTATGCTTAAGATTACAGGCAGAAAAGGGGCACAAAATTGCCAAAGTTGTTCAAAAATGAAGTGATCATGGTAAGGAATTTGAAAACTCCTTATATACTAATTTATGTAGTGATCAAGGCGTTTCTCATTTGTTTTCAGCTCCTAAAACTCAGCGGCAAAATGGAGTTGTGAAAAAAAAAAAACAAAAGGACCATTCAAGAGATGGCTAGGGTGATGTTAAATGCAAAAAAAAATTACCTATGCGACTRTGGGCAGAGGTAATGAATACATCATGTTATATTAGCAATAGAGTACACTTTCGGAGTGGAACAAAACAAACTTGCTACAAATTGTGGAAAGGAAGACAACTAATCTCTCTTGCTTTCATGTTTTTGGATGCAGTGTTATGTGCTCCGTGATAGAGAACATTTAGGACAACTTGATTCTAAAAGTAAAGAAGGAATTTTTGTGGGATACTCTAAAAATAGTCGAGCATAAAGAGTATACTTGTCTAGAATTGGACAGATACTTGAAACTATTAATGTTGTTTTCTATGATGATAAACAATTTACAGAAATCTCTTCTAAAGATAAAACAGATTCCAGTGTGCCCACAGACAATCCGAGTGTGGCCACAGTCACTTCTAATCAAGTTGATTCTGATGGAAATGAAGCCAAAAAGAATATAGATGTTGAAAAAGCAGAGATAGATAATCAATCAACCGAATAAAGACTAGATAGCAAGTGTAAAGGACCACCATCTTAGATATAAAAGGCTCATCCTCTCACAAAAGTCATTGGAGATCCTGAAGAAACCATGGTAACTAGAAGAAAAACTAATTCAAATGAAATTGCTCATTTTGCTATATCTCTTTTATAGAACCAACATCAGCAAAAGAAGCACTTCAAGATGAATTCTGGATAGCTCCAATACAAGAAGAATTAGGGCAATTTGAACGCCATAAGATTTGGATTCTTACTCCAAGATCATCACAAGCAAATGTTATTGGTACAAAATGAGTGTTCAAAAATAAAATGATGAAATTGGACAAGTTGCAAGAAACAAAGCCAGACTTATTGCTAAAGGATACACCTAAGTCTAAAGCATCGACTTTGAAGAAACATTTGCTCCTGTAGCTCGCCTTGAGTCAATTCTTCTGTTACTTGCTGTTGCATGTTACCTAAATATCAAATTCTACCAAATTGACGTAAAGAGTACTTTCCTGAATAGTGTACTCACTGAAGAAGCCTACGTTGAACAACCCAAAGGGTTTAAGGATCCACATCATCCATAGTATGTGTACAGACTTCACAAAGCATTGTATGGATTAAAGCAAGTTTCAAGTGCCTAGTATGATTGTTTATCTACTTTTCTCCAAAATAATGGGTATATACGAGATAACTTCGATAAAACTCTATTCATCAAACATATCGGTCAAAGTATTCTAGTAGTTCAAATTTATGTTGATAACATAGTTTTTGGCCCACATGTACCTCACATACTAATGATTTCATTACCCTCATGCAAATTGAATTTAAAATGAGCATGGTAGGAGAATTGTCTTAGGTCATCAAATAAAACAAGTGCAAAAAGGCATGTTTATATTTCAAACCAAATATGCAAAGAACATGATTAAAGAATTTGATCTTGAGAATGCAAAAGCTGCAAAAACACCTATGAGAACTTCTGTACATCTAGGAAATGATGAAAAAGGACAAAAAAGTTGATCCAATTCTATTTCAAAGCATGATAGGAAGCTTACTGATCTCACTGCAAGTCGTCCAGATATCAGTTTTAGTGTAAGAGTTTGTGCTGATATCAAGCTAATCCAATGGAATCATATTTTACAGCTGTTAAGAGAATTCTTAAATGTAATTCTGGAACAAGTGAATTATGAAAATATTATTCTTTTGATACTAACTCTATATTAGCAGGTTTCAGTGATGCAGATTGGGCAGGAAACACGGATGATAGGAAGAGCACTTCAGGGGGTTATTTGTACGTRGGTATCAATCTGGTCTCTTGGCATAGTAAGAAATAGAACTCTATCTCCTTRTCTACAGTTGAGGCAGAGTACATAGCAACAGGGAGTAGTTGTGCTCAAATTTTATGAATGAAATACATGCTAAATGATTATGGTATTTCTCAACAAACCATCACTCTTTATTGTGATAATACTAGTGATGTTAACATGTCAAAAAATTCTATTCAGCATTTTCGCACTAAACATATTGATACTAGATATCACTTTATTCGTGATCTTGTTGAAAATAAAGCCATTTGCATTGAACATGTTTCAACTAAGGATCAATTAGCCGATATTTTTTGCAAAAGCTCTTCCATCCCATATTTTTCTAAAGTTAAGAAAATCCATTGGAGTTTGTTCCTCAATGTGAAGAAATCTTCTGAAAGATGATCATTGTGCATTAGTACTTCTTGTTGTATTTTTGGTTGAGATTTATTTTTCAGTGTGTGTGGGGTTTCATTTTCTTGTGTGGCCACAATGACTTGAGTATTCTATTTACCATTGTTGATTGAGAGTCATACTTGCATGGAAGGTTTAATGAACACTCTACTTGATTAGAGGTCTACCACTTCCTATAAAATCACTTCACTGAATGACTACCACTTTTTGTTGAGTGAAAACCGCCTTGAGTAAGTAGTTTTGGTGTAGTGACTCCTATCCTATGACTACTCTACCATRGAAAAGGCTATCATAATCTGTGAGTGAAAGTCACAGTTTGCAAAATATGTTGAATGTTTGAAAAAATGTTCAGATTGTCCCTCTATTACAAAATAACTGTTTGTCAAAATCTCATGTCTAAAACTGCTTGATTTAATTGAGAGAAGGGTTATTATATTTTCCCTTGAGGACACTTTCACACACMTATATCTCTTGGTTGAAGTGGTGGTCTATATCTCGTATTTGTTTCCTTCTTCTAAATCTTCTTTGTTTTTGGAAAAATCTCATGACACATTGGTTTTAGGCACTTATTCATTGGACATCTTGAATYTGAATTCCTATTCTTGTTGGTTATATTTCTCGATTAGTTATGACTCGTTTCTACTTTAACTTTGCATTATCTTTTTTTTTTTTTTTCTGTTTGAGTTCTTCTATTAGAGTATAAAATCCTCCGAATATTTCTTGTCATACACAATGATATCATATATATATATATATTACTTTTTTTCCTTTTTTGTTGTTCATGTCCAATGCATTTGTTTTATGGACTCAAGATTGCAAACTTATCATGTTAAAGGACCTTCATGCATTTATCTTAAGATTATGGATTCAATTGCAATTTTTCCTTCCTTTTCCCTTGTGCAAGGACTGAATTACATAACTTCCAAACTTTCTGTCTCCTTTGCATTTTTTTAGTTTTTTTTTAAGTAGGGACTAAATTGCATCAGTCTGAAAATATGATTCCCCCTTTGTAATTTTCTCTCACAGGTCTGTTTTTTTCTTTCTTCTTGCGAAGCTCTTTTTTTCCTAATTTTTTTCTCGACTCTTCTTCTTCAGAGTCTTACTTGTCGTCATCGATTCCTCCACCCCCATGATTGTTACACGGCATTTCACTGCTGGTGCCTCGTCTTCCGCTGTGGTTGCCGACTCCGATCTACCTTTCATGTCATCTTCTCGTCAGGTCAAGAGCACGTGTTACTCTCTGCCTGCTGATTCATCACAACCRAGCCCAAGGTCACTGCATGCCAATGCAGCCCCACCAGTTTGCCACCTGCTTCGCCGTCAACAGATGACTTCCGATGTCTCGGCTCCTTCTTCAGCATTAACCCGTTCTTTAAACTGAAAGCGGTCTGAGTCGACCCGCCCTGTTCGTACCTCACTAACTCAGTTGGGGCCATCTCCAGACCTTGAAGCTGGTCCTTCCCAAGGTCCATACCGTCCTGCTCCAGCTCCTCCTCATGGCAGTCCACCCTCTCACATGGGTAACTCATGAAATCTATCTCTTTCTCGTTTCTAGACTTTTTCCAATTCTTATACTCGTTCAATCTATCAAACTAAAATGGGCAAACATCCAATACTTCCTCAACTGCTTATGAATATTGATGATTTTGGAGATTTGGGTTTGCCTAATTTGTTACATCAGAGGAGTTGGGTTAAGACAATTATTGCCTTGCATGCACTTTCTGTCACGTTGATATGTGAGTTTTATAGCCATATCCATAAGGACATTGCATCTCTTGATGAATGTCACTTTCTTGTCTGCTGTCGAGGTCAGTATGTTGATTTCAATTCTTCTGCTATCGCAAATTCTTTACATATTCCTTTGATTGAGCATGCTGCTTTTTCTGTTGATCATGACTTCTCCATGCCTGAAGTAACCAGTACTTTGTGTGGCAATTCCCTTTGTGTTTGGCCTGATTCTATTACTTTATCTGTCACCTATCTTACACCTTTCTATAGATTGTTGCATTGCACTTTCTTAGCAAATTGGATGCCTTCTTGTCATAGTGTCACTGTTCAGGCTGATAGAGCTAAATTTCTGTATGCCATTGGGATTGGGATGTGTATAGATCTGGCTTCATTTATTTTTCAGAGGATTGTGAGTGAATCCTAGAGTGAAGGTGATAAAAGAATTTTGCCTTTTCCATGTCTTATTCATCGCCTCACTATGAGTCAATTATTAAGAGCTTCTCCAAATGAAACATACTTGCCTATGAAAGTCCTAGATTCTAAGACCTATAGGTACCTCATGGTTCATCCTCCCATCCAAATTCTCTCCAACTCCTCCGATCTATCCTCTTCACACTCGGAAACATAGGATGTTTTTTGATTTTGATAAATTACAACACTCTCATATTCTTCTTTACAAGATTTATTCCCAGCTTCAGCAGCATCATGTTCATTTTGAATGCTAAGTTTTGTCTAAGCTATCTGATATTCAGGCTACTCTACATCATTTTGTTAGTACCTCGCCCGAAATGCCTTTCCATGTACCAGCTTCACTATTTTTTGATCCTCCAGCTTCTCAGGAGAGCACCCTACATCTTCACTAGATAGACCTACATCCTCGGGAGGTGATTCTCCCATTATCCTCTATAGCACCGCCCCTCCACCGGTACGTGCTATTGTTTCATATGGCAGTGTTCGTAGATCTACACGTCTTCACTGACATGGTTGATATTTTGTCTGTTCATTTGAACCACAAAGGGGGAGAATGGCAATATTTTGGTTACTATGGTATTTGGTGTCTTGATRTAATATTTTTGGATTATACTATATGTTTGTGCTCACCGTATTTTATCATTTACTATTGAATATGGATATTTTGCATTGAATTTATTGGTACTTGATAATTTGCATGTTATAACCAACTGATGTTCATAAGTAGTTACTGGATGTCCTTTACCCTTTTAAGTGAAAAATCTTTGAAGTTAAAAGTGTTTATATGATATGCTTGTGTGTTCATACGAAAACCAAAAAGGAGAGATTGTAAATACATTTATTTTTTGGATTATCATATGAATATTTGAATTGTAGATTAATTCAACTGTTATCTTCTTAGGTAAAGATTTTTCACGTCTTCTAAAAGATTTGATTATAACCTTATCTCGTTTCTTATTGGTTGCAAAATCTAAGATATTTTACAATCCTTTAAGGATTTGATTATGGATTTATTGTGATCTTATTTCTTCTATATAAATAGACTGATTAGTCTAGAATAGTTAATAAATACAGAGAGCAATACTCATGCGCGATTAAACTGAGATATGTGTATTTGTTCATGAGCATATGACTAATATTTATTGAATGCTTTTTTGTTAGAATTTTATTCCAACTGTTGATTCAACCGATTATCAAGAGGTCCTTCTGATCTTGAGAAGATTCGGGAAGTTTGCTAAAAGAATTTCCAGCAACAAGAATAAAACTTTGTTCAATCATCRATGTCAACAGATAATTCAAAGAATCCATCAACGACTACAAGATTCAACATAGGGAAAGTCTTTTATTATGTTGTAAAAGCTTTATATTATTGAACGATTGATGTGTAAGTTCTTTGAACTCATTGATTTAGTGAAATTGTGTTTGACACTTAGACGTGGTCCCATGGATGTAGCCATGCTCAATTCTTCAACATTTCTAAAGTGTATAACATCCATTTGCAAATTAAGGCACAAGAAGTATATGATTCTCAAATCGGACAATTTTTATATAAAAAAAATAAGAATTCTCATAATATTCCTGATAAAATTAGAAGGAAACCACATCACACCTTTATTCAAACAAGTAGTCCAAATCCCATTTATTTGACCTTTTCTATACAGGAGCATATGATAAATTGGTTATTGGATATTCTGGTTGCGATACTACGTAATTGCTCACAAATTGAGGGGACAAAACGTCAATACTGGGAATCAAGGGGCAAATGAAATTCAATGAACGCAATTTCCCAAAATTTGGGGACAACAAAGCAAATCTCAGTCTCCAGTTTTGTCATTTTTGTCTTAAACGTATTTAATTAACCCATGCAAAAACCGTTAAGCGCCGCTGGAGCTTCGATATTTTGACGATACATAACTAAAGCAAGATAAAAGTCACGAGAAAATAAACTAGCCGTTGGCAGGCTCAAAATTCAAAATCCAGTCGTCACTCTCATTGTCTCTTACATACACAAATCAAAGTTTAGCTTTCTCTACTTTCTATTTCCCTCTCTTACTCTCTGGGATTTCCGTTGCCTAATTGGATCTGATTGAAAATCAATCTGCTCTGGTTTCTGGGTAAGTCTTTCGATTCTTCAGTCTCTTAATTGGAAAATTTCCTTATTTCAGGTGAAATACTGATGCATGATAGGTTAAATTTCAGTTTCATTTGCTAGTTTGCTTTCATAATCCTCTCCGAGATTGCGGTTATTCAGAACAGGAGGCTCCTTTCCACATTTTTCAATTAGGACAACAATTTAGGGTTTTTGACGTAATAAAGCTTAAAAAATTGAAGATCAGATCAACTCTTTTCTTCTTCTACGGAATTTAATCTACTCAGTGCAGTAAGAAAGAATGTGTTGGACTTGACATTGAATTGTACTGAATCAGAAATGTTGAGTTGCAGTCACTGTTGATTATTGAGCAACTTTTAGTTTTTTGCTTGATAATTTTCCTCGACCTTCCTCTGTGCGCGTGATCTGTGTCTCTAGAAATTGCAGGAGCTTGAGAAATTTCAATTCATGAGAAAAATGGAAAAACTAAAAATTATCAAGTCGTTATTTTAACAAACTTTGCATTATCTTTTTTTAAAAAATATATTTTTAATAACGTCATATCACCTTGTGTTCTCGGGACAAATGAAAATGAAATGTTAAATGGAACTCATTTAATTTGAAATAACATGATGAAGTCTGTTACTCCAGCTTGATTATTATATCGGGTGTAATCTCACTGGAGCAAACTAAAAAAAAAAAAAAAAAAAGAGATGTTATTAACGTATTAGTTTGACCAAAGCTAGGAATTTCAGACACCGAAAAAGAGAAATTGTGCAATCCGGTGTCTATTGTTAGAACATTATATTTCACAATCATTTCTATGAAATTCTATCTGTTCATATGAATAATTTTCTAACCATAATTCATGTTCTGCAGAAGGTATTGGATTGTGGGCTGCTAGAATTCATTAACATCACTCTTAAGTAACAATTACTTAGAGAGGTTTCCGTATTGGAGAAAAGTTAGTTGGCATTTAAAAAGATGACAGTAAAGACGCCTGGCACACCTGCCTCAAAAGTAGACAGGACTCCGGCCACTACTCCTGGAGGTGGACCTAGGGCAAAAGAGGAGAAAATTGTTGTCACTGTGAGGTTAAGGCCATTGAATAGAAGGGAACAATTAGCCAAAGACAACGTATCATGGCAGTGTGTTGATGATCATACCGTTGTGTATAAACCAGGAGCGCAGGAGCGCATAGGTCAGCCAGCTTCATTTACATTTGGTAAGTGCTTGGTAGTGATTTTTCATCACTATCTTTGACATCAACATATTTAATTTCATGTGCTGTATATCTGGAAAGATTAAAATAAGAACTGAGCTGGCAACATGGGAATTCCTTCAGATAAAGTCTTTGGTCCTGAGGCTTTGACTGAAGCAGTGTATGAGGAAGGAGTAAAGAACGTGGCTTTGTCTGCTTTAATGGGAATCAATGGTAATCCCTACCTCTTTCCAGTCTTTATTATGTGATTATGACTTGAATACTTTGTGAAAGAATGTCAAAGAAAATTAATGTTCAATAATTGTCTCTTTTTCTGCATTTATAGCAACAATATTTGCCTACGGACAAACAAGCAGTGGGAAAACTTACACAATGAGAGGGATCACAGAGAAAGCAGTCAAGGATATCTACATGCATATTTTGAATGTAAGCTTGTTAGAGTCTGTTACTACCATTATTCTGTATTTCATCATTAAGTACAAGAACATTTTAAGCTACATTTGCAGCACACAACCTTATTCTGATTTGATCGCCGGTAAATTTTACTTCCTCACAGACTCCGGAAAGAGAATTTAGAATAAGGATATCTGGACTAGAAATTTATAATGAAAATGTTCGGGACCTACTGAATTCAGAATCAGGCCGCAATCTAAAGCTTTTAGACGATCCAGAGGTAAACTTTCAGAAAAACCGTAAACTTCTACTTGTACGTAAATTAGTTTTACAAGCTTCTCTTACATATTATATTTCGTCATCATGTTTAATTGCAGAAAGGAACAATGGTTGAGAAATTGGTTGAAGAAACTGTGAAAGATGATCAACATCTAAAAAGTTTAATCAGTATCTGTGAGGGTAAGTGCATCTAAAGCTTTTAGTGCAGCTTAGTTGTACTGCTGAAACCCACCAGACAAATTGAAGCATGGACTAACTGTTGCTATATGTTTTTACAGCACAAAGGCAAGTCGGTGAAACTGCCTTAAATGATACCAGTTCAAGATCTCACCAGATAATCAGGCTGGTAAACTTACTGTCTTGTTTTTATATTTTATTTTTGAAATATAATAGGGATTAGTCAGCTACTTGATTTTTGACTCACTAGAAAGGGTTTGGATGAGAATGCAGACAATTGAAAGCATGCTTCGTGAAAGTGCGGACTGTGTGAGGTCATATGTTGCTAGCTTGGTAAGGAAACTTCTGTTTTCTTTTGTTTCCTAACATCACCTAAGCAATGCTTCTGATGTATTTGTTTCTGTTTATGTTTTCAGAACTTTGTAGATTTAGCTGGAAGTGAAAGGGCGTCACAGACAAATGCTGATGGTGCTAGGCTTAGGGAAGGCTGCCATATTAACCTTAGCTTGATGACCCTCACGACTGTAATCAGGAAACTCAGGTCAGGATTAATGGATAGTTCTATTGAAAGTAGAAGACAGTAATGCTTTTTGTTTAACATTCCCGGAGCCTGTTTCTATTCTTCCAGTTGTGTGCCACAAGAATATTGGATGGTAAAGTGTTCATCTGATCTATCTCAAACTTAGTGACTCCATGAGTACTGTAATTATACACAAGCCTTCAGAAAAATTGGGCTTTTCTGCGAGCTGATCACGTCTCTAAAACTCCTTTAATTTTGTTGACATTGACTGTGCATACAAACATGAATAAGTGCCATAAAWCTCTCCATGTTACAAATTGAGTTGCAGTAATTCGCACTCCAATCTCTCAATCTGGTAATTATGTGAAATTGATATTCTGTTTTGGTGCATGATTCTAAAAACCACATTGAATGGTTATAAGAGTTTATTAAGATGCATTGGCAGATACTGCAAAGTTTTTATTTCTGCTCTTTGACTAGAAGCATTTTTTGCTTTCTATGCATCACTGTTACACATTATAAAAGCCTGATTCTGCAATTGAGGCTTTTGGTATTTCAATCACCATTTTTGCAGTGTGGGGAAAAGAAGCGGTCACATACCTTACCGTGATTCAAAGCTCACACGCATATTGCAGCATTCGCTTGGTGGGAATGCCCGTACTGCCATCATATGCACATTGAGTCCAGCATCTAGCCATGTAGAACAGTCCCGGAACACTCTCCTCTTTGCTACACGTGCAAAGGAAGTGACAAACAGTGCACAAGTGAACATGGTATCTTGACCATCTTGTGTCCATGAATTGTGTTTTCCATTGAGTTGTTCCTTTTGGATATTTCTTACTGAATTGTTTATCTATTCTTTAAATCTTAATCAGGTGGTTTCAGAAAAACAATTGGTAAAACATTTGCAAAAAGAAGTAGCCAGATTAGAAGCAGAGCTACGGACACCAGATCCATCTAATGAGAAAGACTTAAAAATTCGACAGGTTCAACATTACCTAATTCTGGCTTTATTTTGTTTATTGTACTGTCTTTGAATCACTTGTATGTATTATACTTATCTGGCTATGATATGTTTAGATGGAAATGGAAATTGAGGATTTGAGACGTCAAAGAGATCTAGCCCAGTCAGAGATTGATGACTTGCGCCGGAAACTTCAAGATGAACAGGTTTCTCTTACTCCTCTATCTCTCTGTGTCTCTATATATGTGTATTTCTATTATTTGCTTGCTATTTTTCTGCTTTTGTCTAACTATTTACCATTAGCATATATAGTTTGTTCATTGACTGGTATTCCTTGCCTTCTTTAGCGGTTAAAGCCAAMMGATGAGTTATCAAGCCCAGTTGCAAAGAAGTGTCTCTCTTTTTCGACAACATTATTGCCAAAACTCGAGGGGAAGGAGTCTGCTTATTGTGATAGAATGAGGAATACGATGAGTAGGCAGACCATGAGGCAGTCATCAACAGCTCCTTTCACACTAATGCATGAAATTCGGAAACTTGAGCACCTTCAGGAACAGCTTGGGGAAGAAGCAAACCGAGCACTAGAAATACTGCAGAAGGAGGTAGCATGCCACAGGCTAGGTAACCAAGATGCTGCAGAGACCATTGCCAAGCTGCAGGCAGAGATAAGAGAGATGCGATCCATCCGTCCAGACCCCAAGGAAGTTGAAGTTGATGGTTCAGTTGCAGTAAATAAAAGTGTTAGTGCAAACCTCAAGGAAGAGATAACCAGACTTCATTCACAGGGAAGTACCATTGCTGATCTTGAAGAGCAGCTGGAAAATGTGCAGAAGTCAATAGACAAGTTAGTCATGTCTCTTCCTGCAAATAATGATCAAGAGCCTAGCAGTGACTCACCTCTGAAGGCCAAGAACCAATCAAGAAAGAAAAAGATGCTTCCGCTTGCTTCAAGCAATGGTATCAACAGACAGAACTTCATCAGATCTCCATGTTCCCCTTTATCATCTACTAGAGACGTGCTGGATGTGGAAATAGAAAATCGAGCTCCAAGATTTGATGATGCTGTGTCCAGTGAAACTCAGGCAGCACCTGAGAGAGAGACTCCCTCAAAGAGTGAGGAAGGTGGAGATGCCTCCTCCAAAGAAAATACTCCATATAGACGTTCAAGTTCTGTTAACATGAGAAAAATGCAAAAGATGTTTCAAAATGCAGCAGAAGAGAATGTCAGAAGCATAAAAGCATATGTTACTGAGCTTAAAGAGCGTGTTGCCAAGCTCCAATACCAAAAGCAACTTCTCGTATGCCAGGTACACTTCCTTTCAATTCTTTAAGCAGGACTGCATCTGATGGAGGTTGGTTATTTCACCTGTTTATGGCAATGGATCGCACACATGATTATGCAATTAGCATAATGTATATATCTTTGTTCCTATAGGTGCTTGAGCTYGAAGCAAATGAAGCAGCTGGATATAATTTGGAGAATGATGAAGACATCCCTCCTATGCATGAGGAGTCTCCAGCATCTTGGCATGCAATTTTTAGGGAGCAAAGACAGCAGATCATTGAACTATGGGATGTTTGTTTTGTTTCCATCATTCATAGGACACAGTTTTACCACTTATTTAAGGGTGATCCAGCTGACCAGATATATATGGAAGTAGAACTTAGACGCCTTACATGGCTACAGCAGCACCTAGCGGAGCTTGGAAATGCTAGCCCAGCTCGTGTGGGAAATGAGCCCACACTCTCTTTGTCATCCAGGTCCTTGGCTTTCTATTGTAGAATTTATTTTTGCAAGACATGTTTCAAAGTATAAGTTTAGCTGATAATTTGTCTGCAAAACTCTTATCCTTTGATTCAGCATTAGAGCTTTGAGGCGGGAAAAGGAATTTCTTGCGAAGAGGTTGATGACACGGTTGACTGCAGACGAAAGAGATGCATTGTATATAAAATGGGAAGTTCCACTTGAAGGAAAGCAGAGGAAGATGCAATTCATAAATAAGCTCTGGACAGATCCGCATGATGAAAAACATATACAAGAGAGTGCAGATATAGTGGCCAAACTTGTAGGGTTCTGCGAAGGTGGAAATATGTCAAGAGAGATGTTTGAGCTCAATTTTGTGCTTCCTTCCGATAAGCGGTCATGGATTGTAGGCTGGAACCAAATATCGGATCTTCTTCATCTTTGAATAATCACAATTCTTTATGTAATTAGATCAATTAAATTACTTATGTTCTTTTGCATGTATATGGATTTTGAAGCCTTCTGATTTTGGAGTCTCTCAGAGATTTTTTCTTGTTCTTTTTACTTGTCGTGCTGGCTGGAGTGCACTGCAAAGCAAACTTTAAGCATTTATAAGTTAAAGAATCTTTGGATCCTACATATATGCAAATTTTCTAAGTTAAAGAATCTTTGGATTCTGCTTGTGAAGTTTGCAGATAAATTCTAATTCTTTATTGATTCCTCACTCACTCCAGAAAAACCTTTCCCCTTCTGACAATCAAAATCAGCCATTTGATTCTGAAGTTCTATATTAGTAGTCAGTCAGCTGCATTCAAGAGAATTGAAATTTGAAAGCTAGAGACAAAAAGGCTAAATGGCTAACATTGCACATTAAGAAGACAAATTACCATTATTCTGATCAGAGAGAGGTTGGCCACACAGAAGTGACTTGTGACGCATAGATTAAACATTCATACTACAGTAGTACATGAAAGGGAGCTTCCCCTCTAGTATGCTATGAGATGCATAGGGGGAGTCCTTAGTTTTAGCTTCTGCAGACTTCTTAACAGTTGGGGATGGGAACCCCACAAGTGGAAGCAACTCTTTTAGCACTTGGAGCAGAAATATACTTCTTGAGATTGGGGTTCTTAAGGTACTGGCAAAGGCAAGGCTTCTGTGCCTTAATCTTGGCGCAGCAAAGTCCAGATGGAGGTGAATTTGATGTGATTGCCCCCATGCAAGGACTTAGCTCAGAAGGGTTGCATGTCGCAGCATAAGAGAGATTGGCTTCAGAAAGGAGAAGCAGCAGCACAGCACAGACTGCAATGTAGGAGGCCTTCATTTTTGCTGTTTCTGAAGATCTCCAAAGACCAGTTTGAGATGGAGAGACAAAGAGAGAGGGTGTTTGGGATGAGTTGCATTTGGCTTAATGTTCCATGCCAATTTATAGACGAACGGCTGGGAGCAAAAGAAAAGCAAAACTGAGAAAAGTTAATAATAATAATAATGGTGKTGGGTAGTAGGACTAGGATGCATTCTAGCTTTCACATTTTCCCCTCCAAGTTAACACCTTGTCGTAAATATAACTAACTAACTTATGGCTGAATAATAAAGAATATTGCAAACCATAAAGCGAGTTGCATTAAGTTAAACTGAGGCTATGTTTGGATCAAGGAATTTATTTTGAGTTAAAACCATTATGTCGACTAAATTTATCCTGAATAAGATAGTGATTTGGACTACATTAGCACTCAAATAACTTTTTCTGAATTCCCATTATTCACTTTTAAATTACAAAATCTCAACACTTAAAAATAAAAATTTCATTATTTTTTAATTCAAATGACATACTAACCAAAACTCTTTTACACTCGAACAATAAACTTAAATATCAAAATTTTTATTTTTCCACATCTCGATTAGATCATCTTTTTCAAATATAACCTTAATTTATTAGACATTAAAGGATAGATGGATGAGAAAAAAATAGAAGATAAAAATGATATTAGAGAGCCTATAATAAGCACTCGTATGCCCATACTAACCCTACACCATTGACTCTCCTCGTTTGCCTAAGGCAGTCATCTGATGAAATGCATCCGATTGGAGGATGGTATAATATTCTTTAAGAGTCGTGTGAGCTTTATGTCACTTTTCAATAAGAATTACTTCTCCCTACCGGCATTCCAACCAGGGTTACTCCATTGGAGCAGCGCAGGGTATATTTGTTTCTACTGTGCCGACGGCTACATTTATTTGCACCACCGCCAAAATCTGCAAATCACCCTTAGGGGATATTCAGATGTCAATTCCCGGCTTAAATCGCCGACTTAACCGGAGGCAGATTCTCTTTTCTTTTCGAATTTTGAAGAAGCTTCTAAAGTACATATATAATTTTGATGGAGACATATTCACATGGACCATATCAGAGTTCCTCTCCTCCGTATTAGGTGGTCGTCGGTGATAGTGATTTTAGTCCACCAACCTTTCTTTTCTTTTTTATTTAATTATAACTATTATGCTCCATAAATTGAATTTTTAGCTATGTTCTTGTGAAGTAATTTTGTTTTCTAAAAGTAATTTCACCGGGCATGATGGTCCATCACTGGTGAAAATGTCAAATTAGCATTGCGTACGGGACCATCCCAGAGCTGATTGTGGACCATCTGATTTTGCCTAATACTTGGCAGTCGACCACCGTTCATTTTCCTTGAGTAGAACTGTTGAAGGGGTCTAAAATTCTACATTTAGTTACCTTTATATCCTCAGTTTCTTTGGGAGGTATCAATCTCGCATAAGAAATCAAAGAATATTCTCGAAATATTTGGAAATGAAATTGCATGTTTTCTCAAACTCACAGAAACTTTTAGTTTCCGAGTCAAGTGTAATGTCAATGAATCACTTTCTCTTGGATTGAATGATACAAGATAAGCTGTACATCAAAAGGTCTCTTTAGCACAAAGAACAAGATAACAAGACAATGCAAATCTTTGATATCCAAAAAGAAAGGATATGGTCTTCTCTCTTTTCAGTTTTCACACCACATCAGAAAACAAAGAAGAAAAGCCCAAAAGAATGAGAAAAAAGGTAAAGACCATAATGTGCACAATCACTCTTTTATGTCATACTCTTTGTATTAGGCACATCATATCTATTGTGTTGGTGCCACAATGATATAAAAGAGCAAATTATTCATGCGAACCCACTACATATAATTCACCTACCCACTATGAAYCGCCCATGAATGCATGGAGACACTTTCCCTAGGGATTCAAGTTGAAAACGGTAATGTAAAGATGTCATACTACTACATTTGAGTCTTTTAGTCTGTCACTATAAGTCCAAGTGTACAAGTAATCACAACCCACAATTCCAACAGAGTTTTACCATTGAGCTAATAGCTCAGTGGCCAAAAGAACAACTCCACGAGATTGTCTTCTTGAGTTGTATGTATCGTTTTATCTTATTGGTTAGTCTGGACTAGTAAATAMTGCTTTTAAAATATTGACAGTCTAAAAGATGCACATAGTACTCTGCGTATTAGATTGGGGGGATTCATGCATCACTTTTGCTGGAAAAATCTTCTATCTTATACCAGCAGAAACTGTCTATATCAGAGGGGTAAAACACTGAGATTTAAGACGGAAGAAATTTATTAGGAATATATCAATTTTTACAGGAAGACTCATATCTCCTATACCATTATCAACTTAAAACATTGATACCACGACTATGCATTGAAGGCCTGTCATGGACAAGAATGCTTCTGCAAATTGTTAACGTGCACATTTAAAGCATCTGCAGCTACGTAGATCAAAGGAGCAATGAACCTGAATTTATTGATCAACGCACAAGATCACGAACAAATTTGAACTTTTGATCCCAAGGCATATTATTCAGGAAACACGTCCTTGATAACTAGTTATCTTGAGAAAGTAGTAGCATTTGGATCCCATAGAAGCAGAGTCTTACTGGGTTTTGGAAGAAGAGAGTGAGCAATTCCAATTGAAGGTTCTGCAGATAATTAAATATATTCATCAGTTGAATCAGTTTAAGTACTAATTCCTAATTGACTAATGATGCAGAGTTATTAGTAGAAGAATTCCACAGTCGTCGGCTAAGTAACTTGATACATATTTCGACCATGCCAACAGTAAACATGTTTCTCTAGTTAGAGTGGCCCAGAAGCATTTTTCATGAAATGAAAATACCTTCGAACATATCCCACTTATCTAGTTATAAAGTCAACCTCCAGAAATAATACTTCTCTCTAATCAAGTGGAACACTATTATTATTGCTTTATAGATGCTAATTCTGGACATTTCTTCTTACTCCTCCATTGAACTTCCTGAGTTCCCTACTGTTTTGCAGCTTAATATTTTCTCTTTTACTCGTGGCCTAACTCAACAAGCTCTGATTTGTCCTTTATAGAGTCAAATTGCAGAAGTCCGCTGTAATTAATCAGAAAAGATTGCAAATTTCTACCCAACAACATACAAATCTTGATCTTTTGTAGGGACTTGTAAACAATAAACGTCTATTAARAGCTGGATTTTAGTTTAAGTATATGAAGACTAATTTTATTGTTTATCTATCTAATCAAAGTTTTAAGTCATTTTTGTGAGTGATAAAATCTTCTTTGTGGGTTACAGTTTAAAGTGAAAGAATTCAGGTTTTACACAAACCAAAAAACAAAAAAGAGACATGTTCACAAGGTTACCCTCTTCAGTAATACAATTAATTGAAAGTTAAAAACATCACAGCCTCATAACATGTTCAAGCCTAGACTACTGTTCAGAATACTTAAACCTAGTAACAGTAATCTGCTACCTAAAACTTCTAGGTCATTTAAACATAGTAACACATACATTCATGTGCAACCAACACGAGGGTGTCACAAATACCTACCAAAGATGAAATGTCCTCATTCTAATTGGTGTATAAGGTTGGAAAAAATTGCTCCAATACCATTTATAATGACACCAAATTGGAGCACTAGTTGCTAGCTAAAAACATGTCAATCCAGGTTACTGAATATCCTTGGTGAGTACACAAGCATTTCTGACATCGCATTTGAAGGTAGAACCTTCGATGCAGTAAAGGTATTAAGTCATTGTCCCTCTAAGCTGTGACTCTAAGCTACCAAATCTACGTTCACATCTAAGACCTAAAATATTCACAACTGCCACGCTGTGTCAAAATTATGGAAAATCAGAGCCATAGAGTGAACATGGACACATATAATTGGTATTTGTCCTGTAGTTCAACCAAACAATTTGTTCCCAGTAGATGAATTGCATGTCTCAGCTAAGTATCTCAAACATCAGCAACTTCAATCAGACATGAAAACTTACCATGCAATATTGTTCCAATGAAGGAAACCACCATGGCCTCTAGCATTTGAGAACTTATAATTGGGTCCAGAAACTAGCCATAGAAGAAGTTAAGAATCATCAAAAAGCAAAACCATGATGTAGAAGAAGCTAGAAGTTCTATGCAACAACATTCATCCATTTCCTAGAAGGCATGGGTGTGAGGAAGGAATTAAAATTGTCCACAGTACCTTCATACCCCCCAAAGACTGGATCCTCTGCCAGCAATATTGGTGTATCCAGGTCAATATATCTGTCGCAGAAGAAAAGGAACAGAAAATGCATCTGTAAGTCATTTCCAGGAGGCAAGGTTAAGTTCATCATGTCATGATTAAGTTCCGAAAAAGGAATACGATACAAAAAACTCTGAAGGCCAAAGACRGATAGACTGACTCAGATTGGAATGACAGCATCTCATGGTCAAATGTATCGAGAAATGCGATAAATAATATATTTAACCATAGCTTGTTTCTGGGCTAAAAATTGATAATATATGATGACAAATTGCTCGTCAGTCAGGAGATTTTGCTGAAATGAAAGGGTTCTTCATGCTTACCTGAAACACCCAAGTCCAGCAGCAAGATGACCCGCAAAGCCCATGGCCAGCCTTGTCTCAACCATGCCGCCAATCATTAGATTCAGTCCAGAAGTCCTAGCTAAATCAATAATCTCTAGAGCTCCAAGTACCCCAACTTTAGCAAGCTTAATATTAATCACATCGGCAAGGTTTTCTGTCACTATCTTTTTAGCATCAGCTAAGCTTCGACAGCTTTCATCGGCAGCTACTGATACCCCATAATTGTCTCTTGCAGTGGCTGTAACCAGCCCAAGACCTTCCCAATCATCTCTATGAACTGGCTGCTCAAAAAGTGCGGGAGTCACATCCATTTCTGAATAAAAGTTGACAATATTAGGAATCTTCTCCAAAGTGGATATAAAGTTAAACTAAACTACCAGATCAGTGGAGGAACACAACAATAGATTTCTGTAAACAACACATATGTATGAAAAGTCACCAGTTAAAAACTCTTTTCTTTTGCTGCTCTTCTCCTTCAGATCATATCTGAGCCGCTAGATGATAACCCCTTTTCCTTTCCTTTAATTTTTTTTAACAGTTATTACATGCCCAAACATTACTYACCATTCAATTTTTCCAGCACTTGAATAGCTTCCTTGGATGTGTAACCTTCATTTGCGTCCAATATAAATATGCAATCGGGGTGTGCAATGCGTATGGCTTGAAGCACTTCTATGTCACCATTGAGATTTTTTCCCACCTTGAGCTTTAATGTCTTGAATCCTTGCTTATGATACTTCGAAGCCAGCCCAGATGCTTCAGCTGGGGAAACTATTGGTATCTACGACATGTTTAGAACTGAGAGTAAGATTCTAAAGGCACAGCTTTTSGTTCCATGATAATTTATCTWCTGTATTGGTAGGTCACAGGATTGCCTATCCTACAGCCGGGCTGGTAAATAATCCAATGCTTGTGAATCTACAGAATTATTTAACTCTAAGCAAAATTAGATAAAGAAACCTAACTGTTATATCAGTGGTAATTGCATTTGAAGCTCCACCAAATAGCCTCCACAAAGGTGTTCCAATGCTGTTTGCAACTGCATCAATCAGTGCCATCTCAATCCCTGCTCTAACCTTCAGTTTTAAAATGCAAAGACCATTCAAAATTCCGTCAAGATGAAAGCTAGAAAGAACAAATATGGGGTTCTTCAATATTTGATGCCTATGGCATCATGTATTATGTTTATCTTGTGGCAAGTGAACATTTGTTGAGGCTAGAGTGGCTAAGGGCCAGAACAAAGCCTAGAAGCTCCTTCAGGTAATCTGGTTTACGTAGAAAATCTCAAAAGTACAGGTTTTCAGAGGAAAAGACACATTGTTGATATTTAATCCGGGTACTTGGCTTCAGGGAACTCCATGAAACCACTGAGATATTGCTAGCTTCTAGTGGTTGGAATATCAAGATTAACTTTTCTACAAATTGCAGCGTACTTTAACTTAAACAACACTTATACACATAGGATACATTTTATCCCTCACGTCTTTTATGCTGAGGGAATTAAAGACTCAGAACTGCTATTTATACTTGACAAGAAGAAATAAACTCAGACTTGAGGCGGAAAATGATAAAAAGAGAATTGATAGATATATGCTGCAAAATTGAGAACTGATAGAAAAACAAAAGGGAAGAGTACGGGAAGAATCTTCAGTAGTTATTACTGCCAAATACTCGCTGGGACATAAGCAGGTAGACAAACACTTGACCAAACCATATATTCTAAGACAATATCAAATATGTCGTTTGCCGCTTCAAGCTGAACTGACATACTCAATAATGTCCTAAAGAATTATTTTCATCTATAGAAGACGGTATAGAAAATTTAAACAAGACAAACCAATCACCAATTTCTGCAAACACATCGAAAACGAAAAGAAAGACCATCAGCCAAACAGTACTGCAGATCAGCAAAAGAGCATTTTGGCATAGAATTTGACATACGCATATGATTAAGAGAAGGTAWAACTATTAGCCACAAGGAAATTGAAATTCTCAGAATTCTGCCACAGCRCTTTTCTTTTCTTTTAATAGAAAAAGAAGAGAAAGAAARAGAATATTATTCTTTTAAAAAGGAGAACAAAAACACCATTGCTAACTCACAGAAGCAAACGCATGTCCAGGAAGAACTCCTCCAATCTCCTTCAACAACAAGCCCAATGTCTTCCCAGGACTCTGCTTCAGAAACTCACAAGCCTCTGCTGCCTTGCTCAGTGCTGTAGGTTGATCCTCTGCGGTTACAAATGGAAGAATTGGTGCCTCACCCCACCCCACACACCCATTAGTAAACTCAATTCTAATAGCTAAGTTCTCTACTTTGTCAAGTCTTGACGATGCAATGGTAAAAGGGGACGTCAACGGGACATTCAGTGGCCTCCCCTCGGCCCTATGAACATTAACTGTATATGTTTCCAACAAATTCTGGAATCCAAAGCCTGTTTCCTTGGCCGCCGGGGCGGCTGTCGCCATGCAGGCGGTGATGGTGGTGGTGCAGCTCGGATTCGTAAAATTTCGTGGAAATTTCAAGGGTTTTGATAGTCTAGTATGCACCGGAAAACAGAGGGTGAGTGAGTGAGATGGGGTGTACAGAGAAAACCCAGTTGGACCCATTTCTTGTASCGGCTGATGGTGATGGGTTTAGGGTGATATGGAGGTTTTGATTGGATTCAGAAAKTGATGCGAAGAGCYGCCATTGTTAATTTGTAATCGTTGGCCATYATTGATCAGAGAGAATTGAATAATGAAGGAATTATTTTAATTCAAATGTCAGTTTTTCTTTAAAAAGAAAAGAACTCACCTTCATTTGTTGGCTGTCCTTGTTCTTTCTTTAGTTCAGACTTCCAGATGCCCGTTTGCCTGCATTGAAGCCTCACTCGGCTGCAGAACCCCACACCTTCCAATTTCAAGAACGATCTGCATAGGTGGGATGATGACCATAATAAGAAAATGAAGAACAAATACCAATATCAGCAAATCAAGTGTCTCGGGATGTGAACCACAAAACTAGTCGTGATTATCACAAACGCCAAAGTTAAGTTATTTTTATTTGAATGTAAGATTTTTTTATATGTKATACGTCAAGTATCGTAATCAYAATTAAATGCGTTATCGTTAAATAAATATATTAGAGGTTCAATAAYGTWGAGAAAGAAAATATTTCTTTCTATAGAGAACATGTTATAAAAAATTTATAATAGTCATGGTGAAAAGAGCAACACCATGGACCTAGCTCCTATCCAAGTTTAATTGCCAACTCTTCGAAGTAACATTTTGATCCAATCCCCCCTTATAAAAGTTCTGGCTAAGAATGCCCAAGTGACCGCAATTGCCGTTGGTCTTTTGAGGAGGTGAAAATTTGTTTATTTTCTATCTAATTTCCTGTACATGTCTAACGTGCTAAACTTARTATGGGTGTTTCTCTAAATATATGATACAATRTATAATACAAGGAAAGGTATTTACAAACAAAGTATAGTACAAAGATGTTGTGTCCTCTTAGGCACAAGTGTTGGGCTCCTATGTGCTCCTCGGCATCGGTGTTCTCTTGGGCGCCGGTGCTAGATGCAAGTTTGCCTTTGGGCATGGACGTCTCTAGGTGCGTTCATGCTCTTGGGCATAGTGGGGCATAGATATACTCTTGGGCGCTGCTAGCATGCTAATGTTGGCGTCCTCCTTGGTGTGTCCAGGCATGCTTCCTGGATGACGTGGGCATGCGGCCACGGGCACGTTGCGAAGCGAACCATGACATTCTCCCCCACCTGTGTTGGCAATGTCCTTGACATTGTGGCTCCTTGGAAGCCACCGATAGAGGCTGGGACGCTTTCAGGTCTACCTCCCTTCTTCAAGTATTTTCTTTGTCATTTTGATCCCACAATTTCTCTGAACTCCTAATCACCTGGTTATTGATGGTGGCTTATGGGCCTCTGTTAACCGTAGCTTGGGGCACTAACTCCTCTTGCTACTCCTCGAGCTTAAAGTTCTTTTTCTTTTCCTCTCTCAACTGGAGAGCAGAAATACTCCTCTTAGTTGCCCTTTTCACTCTCGTAGGTACCACGAACAGTTTGCTCTCTARCATAACAAGTGAATTAGCAAAAGGTAAGACTGTAGCCTTGGCCTCTCACGAGAATTCAAGTCCCAAAATGAGTTGGTAGTCATTGAACTTCACAACAGTGAGATTCATCCTGCACTCGAACAGTCCCATCTCTATATATAMGTCTTTTGCAACGTGTATATCACCGATTGGGCAGGGAAATTAATGGCCTTCACTTGACCCTTACGTTTCTCGACCATGAGGCCCGACTATACTGCCCTAGCAATAGCAAGCTAGTTATGACAACATCTTGATCGACCAACAGCACCCTTCTCACTAAGGAGCTACCATCGTCTTCACCGTTTCCAATTTTGTGGATCTTGTTCACAATGGCCTCCAAGGCCTCCACTCTAGCTCTAT
This sequence comes from Rhazya stricta, assembly GCA_001752375.1. NCBI lineage: Eukaryota > Viridiplantae > Streptophyta > Magnoliopsida > Gentianales > Apocynaceae > Rhazya > Rhazya stricta. The sequence goes on along the minus strand of MEJB01000012.1, from coordinate 2,255,080 downwards.
TAGTGCTCAACCTATCCAATAGATCAACACATTCAGTTATGGGCGCAGTACCCTCATAGCTAGTCATATCCAATAAACAGCTTTTAGCAAATTGGAAAACAAATAASACTGAAAATATTTTAGTACTAAAAAGCAAACGAAAGGCAATTTTAGATCTTCATAATTCTATAGTTTTTCTGAACTCTTGTTTTCGAGGTACAGATGAATGCATAAAACAATGAAATTGTCAAGGGGTAAAAAGGATAAATTAACTTCAAATGTCTAACTTAATAAYAACAAATGTCTAATTGGTGATTCTTCATRTCGTCTSTTTGTCTCTATCAATATTTCACCCTCACTTCACTTATACCATATTACGAAGTCCAYAATAATACATTAAGAAATTAATAGATCAATAGTTGATTAAGATAAATCGTTTATTTGATTATTATTTTAAATTTGTTTCAGTTCCTTAATAAGAAAGTTTTATATTCTTTTTAGGCCATCCAATATTTAATATTAGTGGGATTAATTTAATTTTAACTTTGCTTGAATTCGTARAGTTTAATTTTTACTCAAAGTAAGGTCAAGACCCGTAAAATTTGACTATTACTTAAAAGAAAGCCTRACCTATTAACTCTTTCAATAAGTAAAAATAAAAAATGATCTCAAACTATTTGCTTAAAAGATATAAATAATAATAATACTAAATTACAAATAAATAATGCTTTTTCAAAAAAAAAAAAAAAGTAGGAGGATTATCCTATGTTATTTTTCCGTACTCATAGGATGGTCTCTTGGATGAATCCTAGGGTTGTTCGTACTCTAATATCCTTATGTTGCCTCTGGGGTAGAAGAAGTTGGAATGTCCCTATTTCGTCTCGAAGGGCTGCCCTCCATGTTTAGTTTTAAAAAGTAAAAAGGAATCTCTTGAATTAAACAATAATATGTTTTGAGTAATTTAATGCCAATTACCTGCTTTTTTAAAAAATATTTTACCAGACATGTTAGGCARAATAAAGATTAAAATAATTTCAATTTCACATGATGCATTCTATTAAAAAACAATAAAATCAAATAAAATATATGTATAAAAAATTAATTAGTTACAATAAACTTAAAGAATCGATTAAAACCCACCCCACAAATTTCTTGTTGAAGTCATTATTAGAACCATCGAATATCCCATATGAAAAAGATTAGGTTCTCGACTTTTCTTTTGTTTTTATCTTCTTTAATTTTTATAGCTCGTTAATAAAAAGGGAACGTAACATAAAAACATTTCAAAAATTGAGTCATGAAAAAAAAAATTTATTAAATTATTATAAAGTAAATTAATTATGAACGATTGAATTATTCATTCAAGAATATTTAACTATGGGGACGAAAAGAAAATATGGATTGAGAAAAAGAGAAGTCTTGCTTGATTGAGGGAGAAAAAGAAGAAAAAGTTTGAGCACATAAAACGAATGGATTAAGGGCCACTTTTTGGATTGCTATTGGGGAAATGTTTTCAATGCTCCAAGGAAAAATTGATTAGTGCTTGATAAAAGAATACTGTCTTGAAAAAAAGTTTGTAGAGTGTTTTTGATAAAACTATTGATTAAAGTTCGTTTAGCTTAAAAAATAATATAATTTTTATTTAYAAAAGATAAAGAATATATATTATCTTTTATTTAATATAATTAGTTGAATATTATTATAAATTAATAAACTATTACCTTTTATTTAATTAATTAGTTAAATACTGTTAAAATAGTGAATAAACTAACAAAAATATCATCGAATTTATTCCAAAAATATAATTAGTTAAATAATCAAATGTTCCTTTTATTTAATTTAATTAGTTAAATACTATTACAAATTAATATATTATTATCTTTTAGGAATTAGTGGTATGGTATGAGGTTAAATTTATCATTTAACATTTAACACCTACTTTCCTCAAAGCAGCTAAAAGCGGAAAGCATGTGAGTTTTACTAAACACTTCTTAGGGTGCTTTTGGCCCCAAAAGTTATTGTAGGGTTGGGGAAAGTAATTCCAAATGCACCGTAAAACTCAATGTATAACATCCTGGACTGTGAACTATCATAACTCACCCAGGAATGTTACTAATTACCCCCATGCTGGATTGCGATTGAAAAAAATAAAATTTTGAATTTAAAATAGAAATAGAAAAGGGTTTGCAAAAATTTTGACAAAGCCTCGTTTATAATATTTATATATTCACCCTATTAACAACCAAAAAGGAAAAAAAAAAAAAAAAAACCCAACATGCATCCACAACCAATACCCTATACCACAAAATAAAAATATTCTCAATCCCCAATAACTCCAATCACCAACAACAAAGAAGATTACTCATTTAGTTACAACCTGGAGGAAATTTYGAAAGAATAAATAAATAAATTAAATAAATAAAGGTTGCTCTATTTGACCATTCCATTATTCAATAATTTATTTAACACAAAAAATAATAATAATAACTTGGGGTATCAAGCCTGATCCTAAGTGATATCTATGTACCATCTAGCTAATCATTACATGAAATGTAAAATGAGGGAAATGGGATAAACTACAAAACTCAAAAAGTAAATTCCATGTATGAATACATATAACATGCGTTATCTATTATAAAGTTTGAAAATCCATTTCGTCTAAATTTTTTGAAGTTTTTCATTTTTAATGTGAGCTCACTTGGTGTATCGTTTAGTCATTAAGCTTTTCACTGGGTAATTATTATTTGAAATCAGATAAATTTTCTCTGGTAGCACCGCCCAGCGATTATCATTTCATTAACTTTTTCTTTACTTTYACCTCACTAGAGGTGAGCTTTACTTTCATTTCCAAACGTCTTAAAGAATGAAGTTTGGGAAAATGTGATTTTTAATGTTGAATGATTTCCAAACGTTAGGAATTTGAAAAGGGGTATAAAGTCTAAGCCATAAAAGGAGCAAGTGGGAAACGGGGTGGGAGGATCGGCTCACTCGACTTAACCCTCTTGTAGGGTGGAAATGTAAGTAAAGTTCACCTCTTGTGAGGTGAAAGTGAAAGTAAAAGTTAATGAAATGTTAACTACTTGGTGGTTCTACAGATAGGAAGTGATAKGGTTCCAAATAATAATTATCCACTGTAGAGTTTAATGGCTAGATGATACATCAAGTGACCTCACGATTTGAAATGGAAAATTTTAGAAAATTTAGATGAAATGAATTTTTTAACTTAATAACAGATAATGCATGTCACACACATTCATGTATTGAATTTACTTACTGAGCTTTATAGCTCGCCCTATATCCCTCGTTTTACATTTCAGATGATGATTAGATAGATGGTACATGGAGATCGCTTGGAAGCAGGCTTCATACCCAAGTGTTTTGTGTTTAAATAAATGCTATTGAGTAATGGGAATGATCGAATAGAGCAGCCTTTATTTATTTTATTTATTTATTGATTCATTGATTATTCTTTTGAAGTTTTCTATGGGTTGTAACTAAATGAATATTTTCTTTGATGTTGGTTATTGGAGTTGTTGGAGATTGGAAAAACATGCTTATTTTATGAGATGGAATTTTGATTGTGGTTGAGCTTTGTTTTTCTTGTTCTATACAAGATGGATATGTTGATATTATAGGGACACTTTGTCAAAATTTTTGCAAATCCTTTCTATTGTAATATCCAAAAGTTTACTTTTCTCAATTTTCGCAACCAATATAAGGGTAATTGGTAATATTTTCAGGTTAAGATAGTTCCTAATATGAGGGTGTTACAAGTTGAGTGTATTTTTCTTGGTTTTTGTGTATCTGATGTGGAATGCTGCCGTCGACTGCCCTTGTGACAATCATTAGGGTTTTCCATCTCCTCATGTACTGGTTAGACATGTTAGAAATATGGGTCTATCTAACTTTGATCTTGATTATTTGCCAACAGTCACTGGAAAAGAGTTGGTCTTGGATGCAATATGCTTGGATGATATCGGGAGTGATGATCCAGCAAGATTGATTCTTGGTTGCATCCACGGCTTTTACCTACAATGTGCAGATACATGGCTTTCTAAGCATGCAACTTCGCTAGTATGCATAACCAAAATCCAGTTAGATTACTAGAAAGAAATAAATGAAAAAGAAAAAAGAAATTGTGAGAAGTTGACCATTATAATGTGTTAACTTGATTAAAAAGAGAATATTTTCAAGACATGCATCATAGAATTTTACATGTACTTACTACTTATGCTTCAGATAAGATATTGAAACTAATGCTCCTCACTTGAGCATCAAGAATACCTTTTACTCATTGCATGGTAAGATATGTTACAATCTGTTGCTGAAAATAGGGAGAATTTTTTTCAAAAATATCAATTTGAATAACCAAGGGCCAAAAGGGAGATTGCTTCTTGAACTAGTTAACCGGGGTCAATTTTAACAACTGAAAATAGAAAGAGAAAAGCGTTGAAGTTGGCATTTTATGTAGAGAAGGATAGAGAAGATAAATCTGAACCCGCAACAAATTAAGTCCATTAAAAATTAAAAAAACACCCCATAGTCATATTATTAGCCACAATGTACATATATGGCAAATGCCCAAAATAAAAAATTGTCCCTTCTTTGCAATTTTATGGGAATTTCTGGCATCAACTTCTACTATTYAGTCTTTAAGAATAGATTAAAATGTCCATTCCTTTGTTTAATCAACAGTAAATGCTCACTCTCTCTCTTGTATGTGTGCATGTGTAACTGTAAACATGCAAAACTTAAATGTTATTGCTTGTTTTATGAATTTCAATTGCTGATTGATAGGGTGTTATTAGCTGCTTAGTTTAACAATTTCTCAGTTACATGCACAAAGTTACAATTTCTAAGTTACAATAGGTTTCTATTTCTTTTTTTTTTTTTTTTGTTAGGCTTCTTTGTAGACTATTTAAGCAGAGTTAAGCTGTGTTGGATAACAAAAATCAATCCTCCAGCATTTCATATGTTTTTAGGGTTTTCTACGATTTAAGTTGTGCTGCCTACTAGAATCATCATTTTCATTTACCTAAGACTAATAAGTAACTGATGACCATACTGTTAACCACTAGAGTGGCCAACAAAATTGATCAACGATTTCTCACAAAGAGAATCAATTTAACTTAAATCATGGTCCGAAAGAGGAAACTTGATGACAATGTTGTATGCCAAAGTCACATGCATTTCTTTCCGAATTCGATAAAAACCTAAAAATCAAGACGTTATATGCATAGTTGCAAAGTAGGACTACTTCAACCTCTATCTGTTCCTACAATTCCTTAAGAAAGAATTATGATTGACTTCATTACAATCTTACTGAAGTTGAGGGATATCACCACTACTGTGGTGGAGGTAGATCGTCTTTCAAAATATATAACTTTAATTCCAGACCCTAAGTACGTTTCAATTGAGGACACAAGACAACTCTTTTTCAAACACATCATCAAATATTTGGGATTTCCAAGGGACATTGTTAGTGAACGAGACACTCGCTCACTGGCAACTTTTGGATTGAGTTGTTCAAATTTCTTGGCCCCAATATGAATATGAGTTTGTCTATGCACCCGGAATCTGATGGCGGGTTAGAGGAATGCTAAGGAGTACCTCCAACACTTTGTTACAAAAAACCAAGAGAATTTGGTGCACCTTCGGGATGTTGCTCAATTGTGTTTCAATGCTCAAGAGTCCTATTTTATCAAGAAGAGACCATTCGAGATTGTGATTGGACAACAACCATTTCTACCACACACTGCTAATGTCCCAACTTGTATAATGTTCTCTAGAGCCAAACACTTATCCCAAGAATGAAAGCAAAATATGGACCGTACAAAAAGCTACCTTAAGAGAGCAGGCAAATAGATGAAGAAATATGCTGATTGAAAACTGAAGTAAATGAAGCGAAGTTTGCAAGTGCAAGCTTGTGAAACTTCAAGTTGGAGGTAACGTGCTAGTGAGGAAACTGTACTAGAGGCACTTCCGGCCATAGGGAAGGAGCACTAGACTAATGCCAAATTAAAATATTGATCCAATGAGTATCTTGAAGAAGATTGAACATGTGGCCTAGAAAGTGAAAGTCTCGCCAGGAAAGCAAACATACCATGTTTTCCATGTCAGCTTATAGAAGTTGTATCAAGATAGCGAGGAAGAGTCAATACCCCCAACAATAGCACATGGAGGAACACCGAGCATATCGTCCTAGAAACAAGTAGCTGAACCCATCATTGACGATCGAGTCACTAGAAATTCTAGGAAAAACCACAATGTGTACTTGGTGGCAGGACTGAAGTGATAAAGAGAATACCTGGGAAGTGAGATCAGCCTTCCAACATTGATTAATGCTTATCAAGAAGCTAAGGCACCAAGGATGTCACATGTTGTTCCCAGCACACCCGTGACCAACCAACAGTGCATCCATGACAACCAGGGAGCATATAGGCGCATGCCCAAACTGACCAGGGAGCATGTCTGTGCTAACCAGAGAGCAAACCCAGACCAACACACTCATTCTATTATATCAAYATCTTTTATACTCTATTTTATTTGTGAATATATTTTTCAACCTTATATTGATTATTATATAGTTTTACTATGAATTTTGATAATGACTTGTATTCACATTGTTTATGAGTGTTTGTAGGAACATAATTCAAGCCTAATGGATTTAAAGATCTCTATGGACTCAATTTCAAGGTGTTTAACTTATTCAAGAAGTGATCTAGTTGTTCTATAGGTTTTTTCCTCCAAACATAGGTTATTTTGTTTATAGTTATTCATAGTTAGATTTAAATTTGATTTTCTTGAAAAAGATTTTTGATCCTTGCAGAAAAATGTTTTTTAAATATTTTTAAGCATATTCTTTAAAGAAAAATATAGATGTTTAACTTACAATAGCATTTTTTACTTTAAAAATTTACTTGAGAGAACATCTTAAAAAGCTTACTTTGATTATTCTATTCTAAAAGTGCAATGACTCTTTTAGCTTATTTTTTGTGAAATAGAATCCCAAGATCTTCATTTTCTTATGCTTACTTCAAAGAGTGAAAGAGTATAACTCTTTATCTACTTTGAAAGAAGATTACAAAGTTGTCTAAGACTTAAAACCTTTGTTGAAAATTGAACCTTGAAAAGTTAAAGGCTCATTGTATGTAAAACCCATTTGTCATTGAACCCTTTATGTATTGTGTAAAAAGTCTTTGTGACTTTTTATTAGTGGATTTGAAAATCCTAAGGGTGTGACCCTAGATAATAGGTGTAGATTTCAAGGAAAATCGAACAATTATAAATCTTGGGTCTCTTGTGTATGCTTTCCTCTTCCATTTACTTGTTGTTATCTTGGTTGGTTGTTGCTTAGTTTCTCACAAATATACTTAGCATTTATTACACCTATCAAGTGTTTAATATTTTTACCCAAAGGGTAAAAAGTTAGTATTTATTGCAGAAAATTTTTAAAACTCAATTTCCCCTCTTCCCCWCTTGGATATATTTCACATTTTCTAGTATTTTATTATTGTATTTTAAGTTTAGATAGACACTCATGTTATTCTCCAAAGCTTTTTTCATTGTATACAAAAATAAGTAGAAAAGAGATAGTTTTTCCACGTTCTCCAAAAACTATATATATTGTCATTGTAATGCCATTTGTAATTAGAGCACTTACAGGGAGGAAGTTGAAAAAAAGTGCTAGCAAGAAAACTTGTACTTGAGCTCTGATGGTGTCTCTTTCTYACCAAGATTTTTGTAAATCGTTGTAAAGTATTTCAATCAATGAAAGTACGTTCTTTCTATACATTGTTGGGACTCTAAAACATTTATTTATAATTGCAACACAACAACATGTAATAGATTACCGTACTAAAAGACTCAACGTTTACAAACATTTGAGATATCACAGTTGGTTTTAAACTTCAAAAAGCTATCTTGTGACACATGGGTCTTTGAGGTAATGCCCATATGAATTAGTCTTTATGACACAGTAAGTACATCCTATTGTGGATGGTTTGTCGTGATCATATCTTCGTCGTTGAAGTTGCAGCAAATTTACGAGTGGCTCATCCAGGCTATATGGAGTGCAACTCTCAGATTATTTGTCAATTGTTAATGAATTTATGGCATGCATGCGAGAATAATGACGGTGTTCGGAGCACATGATGCGAAGCAATGATCATAGGTAAGTACTATAATGCTCCTTATGAATACAACTTATAATTTTCTATTTTTTTCTATATAGTATATATTTTTTTACACGAGTATACCACATCCTGATGCACAATCATGAAAGAGTGCATTAGAGGAGATTTGTGTTATCTGTGGATACATGTTACAGATGTCAAGAGTCAGATATGGATTTCAATCTAAGATGGACTAAGGGTCCTTAGCATTGTGACATCCGGGGTTAAGCAAGTGTTGAGTTGGATTACTCATATAGAAAGGGTTTATATATAAAAGTTATCCATTGAGCATGTTTATGGGGATTGGACAAAACGTTTGATACTTTCTCGACGTATATGCAAGCACTTAAGGATGAAAATTCAAGGACTAATTGAGTGGAAACACAATGAGAATAGCATTGATGATGTAAATGTATTTGATTAGCTATTTTAGGCATTCAGACCCTTGATTGAAAGATTTCAACATTGCTGACTAGTGATTTGAGTGAATGATACTCATTTAAGATKGGCATATCATGGAGTTCTCTCGGTTGGTTGTTGGGATGTAGAAACCATGCATTTCCAATTGCATCTGCCATTGTAGACGAGGAGTCCTCAACAATTTGGGAATGAATTCTCAGTCTTTTGAGGACTAGTGTTAATGTGCACTTAATTTTTTTTTCACAATGATTTTGGTGTCTCGGTAGAGAGAGTGGCAACTGCGAACATGGTATTATCTAATCAAACAAAGGCTGATTTTAATGTTAAGTTTAAAAAATAGAAATTTATCAATTGCGATGTACAAGGCAAGTTTCAAGTATAGGCAAGAAAATTATAGCACAATTATCGATGAAATCAAGTTCCGAAATCGAGCTGTGTTTGATTTGTTGAACGTCATCAATCATGAAAAATAAACATTGGCATATGATGGGGGATACAAATAGGGTAGCATGACAATAGATTCATCTAAATTGTTAACCAATAGAAGAATGGGTGTGCTTTGCTGATAAAAGCAATGATGGAAATATTTTTTGGTAAGTTTGTCTGATATTTGCTTGAATGCTTGGATAATAAAGCWAAGTCACATAGTTACATTATGGAAAAATACAATTAAAAAGTTGGTCTATAGAATTGAAGACTCTATTTAGGAGAGATGAAAGGGTTAGCAGGGTTTACAATGTCACAATGAGAAAAAAATGCTGTAGTTATAATAAGTGGCCTRCATTTGGAATTCCTTATTCACATGTATTTGCAATTTGTCATGAATGCGTGTGCTTGGTGTTGATCTAGTATATGAGTTTACTTGAAAACATGCTACCGTGATGCATATCAAGAAAACTTTTACCCAATTGCAACTGAGCCGTTCTGGAGGACTCCACCGTTCAACTTTATTCACTACCCACCAAATATGAAGGAAATCATCCCGACTGCCTTCAAAATATGAGGATTTCGTGTGACATGATCTATCGAAAATCCAACTCTCCTCAAAGATACAGTAATTACCATATGTCGTGTTAGACTCGAAGAAATTGCCCTAACCACAACATAGGTGGATCGAGCACATAGTGTTGCCAATTATGTCCTTTCATTAGTTATACTTTGAAAAAATCTTTCTATCTTTTCAATAATTTGTATGATGTTGTGATTCTCAATGAAAACCTTTTGATGTGTTTTACTGTTTTAATTTTGTGCATCATGACATTTTTCGGATGTTTAAAAATAGTAAATATTGTATTGTGGATGTCACGGTTGTTATGAATATTGTATTTTGAGTTCATCCTGAAAGTGTTGTGGCCAGTTTGGAGCCAACTTTTCATGTTCTGAGCAAAGACTCGTTATCACAATGTGCATTCAGTGTTTCTTGTGGCAAGGAAAATATAATGAAGTTATATCACCTTCACTTGAAAGCATGAAATGACATGTTGCCTTCACTATAAGCGCCAAAGGTTTTATCTTTTTGGAAGTCCTAAAGATCATTAAATCTAACTTAAAACCAATTTTCTGACAAGAAACCCATTAACATGTATATTAGTTTATATGATAGCAAGGAGCTTATATGTTTATGAATATATGTGAACTTTTAATGCGTAAACTTTTATCTAATAATCTCAGGATCAATAGTCTCAATCTCATTCTACTTTCTGAAAATTAATTATACAAATTAGGAGAAAGTGAAAGTTGTTTAAAAATCGAAAACAGCATTAAAAGCTGCCAAATCCAGAAGTGATGATTCTAATGAAAGTGGCGGGCATATGAAGCCAAGACCAAAACCATTCTAATGAAAATTCCTTTCTTTCCCTTTTCTTTCTTCCTTTGCCACCAAGCTTCGAACTCTTCATCTTATAAAAGCTCAAATTCTCCTAGTTTTGCTGCCAAACATTCCTACATATAGAACTTCTTGATTATGGATTCTCACAATGGAACAATGACAAGGGTGAAACTATTTGGCCGAGGACGATCAGTACATGCTGCTCTTGGAGGAGGAAAAGGTATTATTGTCCGACCCTATTTTAAAGAATTTCATTTTGAGAATGTGTTTATATAAAATGTCATCTTTGTCTAACTTTGTTTAATTTTGAAATTGTAACTCTTAACGTTTTGAGACCGATTTTTATTTTTTTTTAACATATGGCATGGAATTTCTCTAATTTATATTTCTAGTGAGAATAAAGAACGAAAGTTGCAAATCAAAATTGACCAAATTTACACCCTCTTCACTACTAATCTTTTAAGTGAATTCAAAATTGTAGTTGCTGATTTGTTGTTATGGAAGGACAAGAAAGTATCGGCTGCTGTTCTTGCTGGAGTTTCACTAGTATGGTTTCTGTTTGAGGTTGTTGGGTACAACTTCATAACTCTCCTCTGCCACATTACGATCACTGCAATGCTTGTATTGTTCATTTGGGCTACAAGCGCAGACATTTTCAAATGGTAATTTCATCTGCAAACGAGTATTAAGAGTTATTTGGACAATTCGATGAACTCGAAACGTGAAATTCTATGTCATTAGTGTTAATTTGTAGACATAATTCAGTTTTCAGAGCAAGAAACTACATAGAATTGCTTGGATTTTGTCATAGCTTTTATGTTTCTTCTACAGGACTCCTCCCAAAATCCCCAAAATCATTCTACACGATTCTACATTGAATGAAACAGCTTCAGTTCTCCACTCAAATTTCAACAAGCTTTTGTCCAAGCTTCTCTATGTTGCCTGTGGAAATGAGCCCATGTCCTTCTTTCTGGCGATAATTTCTCTGGGGATACTTTCAATAATAGGGAACTACATTAGCACCCTGAACCTTGTATTTTTTGGTAAGAATAAGCATACCTCCGCATTCAGGTCCTTTTTTTCTGTTGATGTACTCTGTGATCATGAGTTTATTTTCTTTCTGGGGTGAATTCAATCAGGACTTCTCTGCTTGGAAACTCTACCGTACCTTTATGAGCGATACGAGRAAGAAGTCGATGATCTTGCTGGTAAAATCTACACAGAGATGAGAAGAACATACAAGAAATTCGAAGCTGATGTTCTAGGAAAAATTCCACGGGCCCCGGGGAAAGATAAGGACACCTGATGAATAAACAGACGTTAATTTCAAATTGGATTTTAATGTAGATTCTGTAACTGATAAATATTGTCATGTTTCTGAACTGTACATAACCGAACACAAAACTTTGCTTACAAATTTGTTTAATGTATTGAATCATTCATTACCAATGCGAAAGGCAAATCTTGAAGGTCAATGCAGTGAATCTGACCTTTGGCTTGAATGATAAGTCGGAACAGAGTGCTTTTCATTGAGACTAACAAAAAGGCAAAATCCTGYATCAGCAAAAACCATATCCTCAGCTTTAGTAATCTTCATATAACGTTGTTTTTATATGTCACCGTCCGATTTAATTTATGATTTGATTCTTCCTATATTCTAGCGTGTCATGCATCAAATATGAAAACGAACGTCAGGTCCCTCTGATAAAACAGCGGAAGTTTCTAAGTAATACTACATTCATTAATTTGACTAGTTTGTATTCTTATTCTATGAGTCTATATCACCGGCTCTCATACGAAAGATTCTTGAATTTTAGCAAATACTTCTTTTGAAATGAAAATCCAAAAGCATACAGAAAGCCTTGAAGTTCCCAGTAAGTAACAATTTTGTGGCACGCATAAAGATTTGTGACTATTGTTAAATTCTTAACTCTATTGATTTGATGCCGGCTAAACGAGGAATCCACTGGATCTAATGAATGCTGGCTTTGTGGGCACTAATATACGGGCCGTAGTAGGAGCAGGYACGGTAACAACCTTCCCGAGTCAAAATGGACAAAAAAGAGTTAGAAACTGRGGGCAAAAAATTGTCTCTATGTTCAATTTGGTTAGTACCATGCTCACTTTTCTGTCAAGAAACCTATCTTCTGCTATCACCATGTTAAAGGACTTATGACCGCTAAATTTTTCTTTCTTACACATCATACACAGAGACAAAGAAGACTAGTGGGATCGGCAGAGGCAACAAACACAAAGTGCATAGTGCTTGTCTTGACCTACAATCTTGATGTAAACGTTTGCAAGAATTGCCTGCCAATGCTAATGCAAAGGAAAGAAGAATCGGATRAAGTTTTCTTCTTTGAAGTGGTAATTTGACCCTTGAAGCAACTATAAGATGCTATGGTCTGTGACTTGCTCCATACAGAAATAAAGTCCAACTTACATACCCAATCGAACGAGAGAGAAGAGAGAGATGCCTAGGGAATGGATAGAGTTGATTGAGGGAGGAGGCAGTTTCAGTAATAATGCAGCTTCTCTTATCTTCTGGTTCTGGGTAGCTCTGACCGCGTTTTGTCTCATATCGGTGGTATTGTTCTCTTGCACTGACGGTGCCGTTCCCAGAAACAAGCATTCCAATGAAGACTCGGGTGTTTATGTTGGTGGCGGCGCTGGATGCSGAGCTGCTTGTGCTGCAGCGTGTGGTGCTTGACTTCGTCTCCATAATTTCTCTTACTCACAAACTGGTTGATCAAGYAGAGGGATAAGTAGAGTTAGCATCCCATCCCAAACCCCCGGKGGAACTGATATACTAGGATCTTGATCTTTATAGAGGAAAAATCATGAGAACTAGATCAGYTGGTGTCAATCGAGTATTTCTGCTGTAATTGACCTTTGTCWATTGGTTGGGTTTCGACATTTTCTCATTTTRCKCCAACTCATATCCTGGATAAACTGCTCTAATAAGAAACTTCATTATTCTGGGAAACATGAATTGCTTGTTCGGATAATGAAAATGAAAGGAAATTAGAAGAATCAGGAAGATAGTTGCAGCAGTGACAGTGACAATTTCTACCAGCAGATTTTGTCTGAAGCCATTGGGATTGATCTCATTTTCTTTACCACTGTTCCCTGGGTATTGACAAATAATTAATCAAGATTACTAATAATACTATATTCCCTAACTAGACATCTGCCTGGCCAATTAAACTATTCGTCCCTGGATAATGACCACCTGTGAGGGCAAAATAAACAAGGGAACTTGTCAAGAATGGAATTCGAACCCACGCCCTTTCGGACCGATACCTGAAATGTGCGCCTTAGACCTACTCGGCCGCGTTGACAGCTTCTATACTTTAAGCTGATAAAGCAATCCATAGTTCTTTTATTACTTAGCACAATACCTCTACACAGGCCGTCAAGATGGCCGAGTTGGTCTAAGGCGCCAGTTTCAGGTACTGGTCCGAAAGGGCATGGGTTCGAATCCCATTCTTGACAAATTCCCTTTTTTGTGTTTTTGGTCAAAACCAAAATTACAKAAATGATAAAGTTACAAATTACAAAACARTTCCCGAGGGGAAAACTCTGTTCCTGCYTGATTACTACCACAGGCAAGACTAGCTTAGATTTTGCTAAAATCTGTTCCTCGAAGWATTGAGGAACTTGTAGGAGCCGTGTCCCATGGAAKTCTGATCAACAGAGTCTATGTTTTCTGCCARGGGGGAATTCTTTCCTACTTGACTACTGTCTCTAGCAAGATTTTCTGTTCTTGGGACACTTGCAGGGACTGAGTTCCATGGAAGTCTGATAATCAGAGTCCATATCCGAGAAGGAAGAATAAGCAGCTGAAGAGACCCTCTGACCACAGCAGGAAACAC
>MEJB01000012.1:2076338-2240079 GCA_001752375.1 Rhazya stricta | reverse complement strand
AAAGAACACCACCACAAGCAGGAAATAATGCTACCCTTCTCTATAAAAGCAAACAAAAAATTGTCTAAGGGGCTTTACTTCCTTGACTTCGTTACAGCTGATGAACAATATTTCTTTCCTTTTGGTTTTTTGGTCTTCCCCAGGGACGTAGGAAACAAATAGCAAGATTCATGTACCAATGAACATGTGACCACTTCTTAATTCACKTCATTGATACCKATGTTCCCTTCACGAATGCAAAGAACATTCATCTCKGCTGCAAAATATGCGCAGATAATAATTTAGATATCGCATTATAGAAGCCATTCTTATCCTCAACATTTATTTTTCCGTAATACGGTCTCCGTAACAACTACGAGTTTGTATCATGCAGGTAAGGAGCTTGATTCTCGCGTTCTCATAATCTTCGCTTGCAACCTTCCCATGAAATGTGGATCGGATCTGAGTTGATCCTTTAGATATAAGGTTCGAGCATCTTCCACCAGCTTATTAGCCTTTCCAGCCTCCTCAATCAAAGCTAGTAGTGTCCTCAGACAATCTTTTCTGTTCTCTTCACGATGCTCAAACCTATGAAGAGAACACAACTTAATGAAACATATTGCAGAAGAAGGAACGATTACAGCACATCCGTCCTATTTAAAACCCCCACTGCCTCCCCTCCCTCTTCTAGTTTCCCCCTTTATCCATAAAACAAAAGGAAAAGGATAGAAATGCAGTTCTKAATATCATTATGCCCCTAACTCTAATCATGAATTATTATGGGCCAATGGTGAAATAACAGATGCTAAAGATACAGGCCCCATAAATCAATTGTATACTAGAAATATCAGGCAAAAATCGAAAGCCAATACAGTAACAGCTTGATGTATTACTCACCTCTCACTTGTTATAGTAAGCTCATCTTTCCCTGGATGGTACCGTTTTCCAACCAATTCTCTAAGGCGACGAAATTGATGCTTTGATAGACCAAGCTCTTTTACTGTAACAGACAGTTTCACCTTTCTATTCTTTGGGTGCCATGCATCACCACCAGGAGCAAGGACCACACGTGTTTGCCACCTAAGAATTGGACCCTCACCAGGTGGGTCATCCAAATTCTTTTTCCGATCAGGCAGGGCAGCCTCATCAAACTGTGGAAGCCCCTCCTCCTCCTCCATCATTTTAGCACATTCCATGACCATCTGGTCTTCAAACTCCTTGAATAATGCATAACCTTCTTCAACTTGGAGCTCACCTTTTTCAACCCTAGCTGATATCTCATCAAACTTCTCTTCCACCTTCTTTTTTATCTCATCTGAGAAAGTACACAAATAGGAAAAACAAAATAAGGCAAATTTGATCAGGAACAGAACAATTATGCTGGTATCTCATTTTTTAAGGAATAGAGGCAAGCTATCTACATTTTGGAAAAATAGTAGAAAAGATTCAGGAAAAAGATAACTTGTAAAAAGTATGAAATCTAATCATCTTATATAGGCAAGAATTAATAACATGATGCAGTAAATAGCATGACCATGGTCATCCAGTATCTCCGAGTCCCTCCCAACTGATATCTCAAATTAGCCCTGCTGATTACATAGTTCCACTATAAAGACCAGATGTCAAGAAAGCCCTTTGCAGCCAAAAAAAATCTCACATAGTTATCATTCAACTTCTTTATGAAGAACATTTTGCTGATGGAAGAACAGCACTGTAAGACCAGAACCTTCATCATCAAAAACAAGATAATTGACATTAACATATTCGAAATATGTAGGATGACCAGCAAACTCTAGCACTGAGATTCTCAAAACTTATGGCTCTACATCATATAGCACAAACAGCAAGTGTGAGTCACAAGCTAAAAAAGCATAGATAATGACAACCAGTAAAAAATKACAACACCRCGGCATTTTCTAAAGAATTAGGATGYGATACGTTGCTGACACGTTGAACAACATATTTTGTTTTATACATTTCTTACCAATAGATATTTCTCTGTGAACTAATGTATTTTTACAACTTTCATAACATGTACTTTTCAACTAAACTTATATTATAAAGCATAGACTTCGAAAAAAACTTATACTATTAGCAGTATTCAAATTAAAGTGTCCACTACTTGTCTGAAACTTGAAATTTAATATCATAATCATTGACACAGTCAAATAGGTGCCTGACATGGGTGGAAAAGAGTGTCAATATTGRATAGTCTTCAACATAGATGCACCAYCCTCATGAGAGGGTTGCTGCTTCCTAGGTCATGAGATCTAAGTTCTCATACAAGAGCAAATTCCCCAGATATACTGAGAAAATGCACCACATTGCAGAAATCTATACCTACACATGCAAATCTCAGAGCTCATAGAGGAATACCTCTACTAAGGCCCTAAAAACCAATTCCTATAAATGTCCAACAAAGTTCATATTCCATCACATCTAACTAGGATATATTTGCATAAAATCTCATTTCACTAAGAGTTTTGCATACACAATCTATTCTCATTTTTTTGATCTCTTTATTTTGATCAGGTATATTTTGCAGAATATATGCTTTTCAATACATAAATATGCAGAAGTTAACTCTCTTTTCATCCTTGAAGGCCCCGAAATCTTCATCAAATCCCAAATATTATTCTAGTTTTAACAAGCCTTCATTTAATATCTACAATGCAATCTGACCAACAGGACATGCCTCCTTGAAAAAATCTTTCCTGCAACAGAGCCTAAGGCACATTTTCAATAAAATCTTTGTATGTCAACTTAACACTCTTATTTAGAATAAAACAGAATAAGAAAAACCTTCAGATGAAGGGTGTAAGRGATCCAAACGAAATTATCATGTTCCAGGTAAGTAATATCCCAARAGAGGTTTGATAACATTATACAAGCAAAAATAGGCAATTCAAAGAGCAGATTCAGCAGTTACAAACTCTTGCAAAAATTGAAAAGTAGCTATTGACAAAAGAGAGCACATTGAAAAGAGTTGAAGGATACTGCAGTATCCATGTTCGCTGAAATAAAATGACTTGATCCTAAGTTACTACTTATATTAAGTTTTCATAAAAGAAACCGAGAAACCAAGGAAAGCTGTACCTGGTAAAAGCTTGTCCCAGCGAAGCATGTCTTCTAGAATTTCCTCACATTCCTTTGTATCCTTAAGAAATCCCTGCTCAGTTGCCTCTTTGATCATTTCATCCCATTTTTTGTCATCCATATTGAAGTATTCATCAGAAACCATTCTTTTCATTACAATATCCCTCGCATTATATAAGTCTTCGATCTCCTCATCAGTCTCAATGGCATCCTCCTGGTCGGATTCAATTTCTGTTTCCTTTATGTTATCCAATGGTTGCATCTGTAGTTCATCTAGCAATTCATCATCTGTTTCTGCATGCTTTCCAGTCAACCTTCTCTGTAAGATAGCTTCAAGAATCGACGGGAGTGCCTCTTCGTTGCCTTTCTTAAAGTACTCATCTAACCGCAGTTTCAGCTCTGAAAGCAGAACAAACCACATCAAACAACACGCGATTCTTATACAGAATCCACAATGAAACAAGTTGAACAAGTTAAATTGCAGCTGTAATTACGTTACAAACAATTGAAAGCTCCTTCCAAACAAAAGAAACATATGTGCTATAGCGACTTGTCCAACAGGACAAAAAAGAAAATTTAGGTTTTGATTAATTAATAAAAGAATGCAGTTTTTTCAAGATCATAACTGGAATTTATGTCTTCTGTTCCAACTTCAACAGATTTCCCACGAAAGACCAACGCACACCAGCAGAAAAGCATACATTACCAGTAAAGAAACTAACCAAACCTTTCCGGATTAAGAAGAAATATTATATCTGAAAACTCAGTTCAACCAAGGCACAAAAAATGCAAAATAAWTTTTTTTATTTAAAAAAAAATCCGAGAATAAAATGAAACCAAAGCCGAAATTCTCAAAACTATCACAAAGATCAGTCGCCTATATTACCTTTGTTGTTGACATCTTCAACATCAACAGTTACTTGCTTGTTTCCAGACAGATCCAATTCCTTTTCGGGTTGTCCGGACAGGTATGAATCAGTATCAGCCTTCGAGTTTTGATCGGAAGAGTCATTCTTCGAGGTAGAAAAAAATTTGAACTGGGCAGGGAGAGGAGTGAGGAGCGGCGATTCAGCAATAAAATTAGGATTACTGCTATTGGATTTAGGGTTTAATTTGAGGTTAGGAGAGAGGTGGAGAGAGCGAGAGTAGAGAGCAAAAGCCCTTCTCATGGCTTTTCTAGGGTTCTTTTAGGTTTAGTATTGACTATGATGCTTCAGCTATGGTGATTAGGGTGTTCTCATTTCTGAGTAAACCACGACGAAGAGGGACCCAAACGACGCCGTAAATCAAAGGATATTTTACCCTGATCACCCCTGAAATTTCCTTCATTTACGGTTCCCTCCTTATCTAATTTCTATATTTACGTTTACCTCCTTTGTCAAACCACACAACTACGAACAGTTCGATTTGGTTCGATTTTATCCTTTTTCAGTCAGAACAAAAATTTCAATTTGAAATTTTTAAAATTAAAATTAAATTATTTAAAACTTTAAATTTTTAGTTCGATTTTATATCGATTCGGCTCAATCTTGATGCTAATAAATAGTTTTGAAATTATTAGAGAGCTTTCTTCATATAAAGCTAACAATATATCTAAAACAAGATTTGAAACAGATTAATTTGACTCATATTTATATATAATATCTATTATTATAAGATTCATGAGAAGAAATAATCTTATTTCAATAAGTTAATTTGTTGTTTRCAAAATAATAATCAAGTGATTGTTGGACTCTTATCCTCTTAACTTAAACAAAACTTGTCAATGTAAACTTCAACTGATAATTAGAAAGAAGCTTCTTGGAGGAAGGACATTTCATCATGTAAGAATTCTTTGTTAAAAAAAACAAAAAAAAAACTTATTTTTCTAGTCATGTTTCCATAAATAAATTGAAATCATCCTTTTTTGATCTTTAGAGGAAAATGGTTTGCACAAGTAGCAATCTTGTAAAGATAAAATGCGATCACAAGGAAAAACATCAAACACGTAAAAAAATAAAATGGATTTCATTTCTTATAACCAATAGAAATAAGAAAAACAGCCATAAAGAACATCATAAGAATAAAAATTCTACATATTCAAATGCCATATATATATATGGATTGGTCAAATAAAAAATTTTAATTTCAATTTAATTTTATTCGATTTGAAAATTTTCTCAAACCAAATCAATATTTTCCGTTGTTTGTTCCCCCCCATAAACAACTACTAAAACAAAGAAACTTTTAAAACTTAAAAAGCCATTTGGACAGCCTTTGTACTCTATTTAATGACTTCTTCCTTAGTTGATAGGTTTACATGAAAGACTTTATACTYATCCGTTTTTATTAGAGACAAATCTCACTTGCTCCTGGGGAACAAATCTTACAGCCAAAGAATTTTCTATTATATTGATCATGGCTAATTATGATATGTTATACTTTAGTGGAATTCCTAACTAAATTCAAATTACTCCCTTCGTTTTATAAAATATGTCACAGTAGGATAAAATATAAAGATAAACAAGATAATAATTTGATCCAAAATTATTATTAAAGGACGTCTTTAACCTTATATTGAAAAAGAAGAAAATTAATTGCATGAGAGAAAATGTGTTGACTTATGGTGTTTGCTTAAAAATTAAATGAGGATAAAGATGGAAAAAAATATTTAATGATGTCTTGATAAATGAAACGTGACATAATTTCAAAAATAAGAATAAGAATCATATTGTGACATACTTTAAAAAACAGAGCGAGTATAATTAATGATAATCAATGATCGAGCAGGTAATAAATGGGTAATTCACAATACGAATTAATCTAAAAAACATCGAGTGCATACCGTTAAAGAAATCATTTAACTCATTTATGAATAAGCTCAAAGATCCATGTAATGTGAAAAAGAAGGTGAAAAAGAATGGAAAGTTCACATGGAAATTAGTTTTTATGCACCTCAACTATTTCTAATGTAAATATTCATGATATTTTTTTTTACTTACTTATATTCCTCATCTAATATRAGTCCCTGTAAATATTCTTGATTTTGTTTTTACTTATTTATATCCCTCATCTAATTATGAATCTTTATTTTTGCCCCATTACCACTCTTTACGGTGAAATTCGAAGGATTTCCTCACGTGCCTTATACTTAAAAGGTACAAATATTTTTTAAGGTAAATTTTGTCATTTCAAAKTCATTCCCCCATCTAATTTTCCCCAATTTTATCAATTTTAACCAAAATATTTTGATTAAAATTGATAATTTGGAAGTGAAATGATTTTGGAATGATAAAATTGACTTTAAAAAATACTTGGGCCTTTTAAATACAGGGCACCTGAGCAGATCCTTCGGATTTCACTRTGAAGAATAGTGGTAGGGCAGAAATAAAAAATCGTAATTAGAGGACGGATATAAATAAGTTAAAAAAAGAATATTAACAAAAAATCATAAATAGTTTAGAAGCATAAAAAGCTAATTTCCCAATATCGAAATACAATGTCATTTTAAATAATTATCTTTTTTTTTTATATACATGCACCTTATATAGCACTTATTATATCAAATTCAAATATATATAAAAATAAAATAAAATAAAAATCAAGGGTTATTATTGAAAAATTTAAAGTCGGGTAGGGGATAAAAGTATCTTAATTTGCATCTGCGCTGATCCTCCAACGAAATGTCTAAGACAGCAAGATCGCTCCTCCTTAGCCATAGCTTGCTAAAGGAAAATAAGCAATTTGACTGCTTGCGCTTATAAAATTTTATTGAATCATCTGTGGTTTGGCCAACTATCCTCTAAGACAATGATGTTTGTCTCCTGTGTTTGGGCTTCTAGAGTCGCTTGTGGTTGCTTCTTTGGTGATCCATTTTCCTTAGAAGAAAGTGGTCCCCTTTTTCTACCACTATCGATATTGCAAACCACATTTAAACACATAATCCTCATATATATGGTAATTATTTCATCATTTTAAGGAACATTAATAGAGATAATCGCAATTACCAATCATGCTAATCTTTGAAAAAAAAAATGTTTCCCTCATGGTATATTTTAATGTTACTAGTATGAGAATAAAGCAGCGATGTATGTTTTTGTATCACAATGCTCTTTGTTACTTTATGAAATTGTATCAAATACATATTAATATGTATACCGAATAATACTAATTTGACGCGAATGGTTCTTATAGAAAATATAATGATCAAAGAATTACATATGAATCAGAAGTTTATTACGATGTCATTTGAACTAATTGTAATGTTAATTTCCTTACTAATTCATTGATAGTATTAGAGATTAAAGAACAAATGAAAAAATATCCTGTAATTGACCGATTATAATTTAATCATTTTGTTACGAATTTTTAATTTATTTGTTTTACTTGTTTTTTTATTGTTTTAATTCTTTTATAATTATTTAATAGAATGGTCTTTTGTTGTTTTGGTTATTAATTAGGAACTCTTAATATGAATATTCTGTTTGCAATACTTGGGATAGTGGCGATTACTACTTATTAAATTATATATGGTTCTCCATGTAAATATAAAATAATTATTATGAATATTATTTTTTTGTTGCTTTTATTTATTTTTTATATAATAAATTTCGTTATAATGAGATTATGTAAATATTACAAGTCCTGCCATTTGTAAGGGTTAATATCATCAATAATGTATTTTTATACATTTTCACATTTCAGAATTTTATTAGATACGTGCTTACACTTAGAACATTAACCACCAAAGTCAAAAAGAATCCTAGATGTCTATTTAAAAGAGATAATGAACCAACAGTCATATTGGGTGCTATTATTTTTTATAGTTGTGATGGCAATTTATTATGCTTCTTCTGTTATGATCACATTATATTTTTGTTATTGTGAATGATTAAATACATTGTATTTTCCTTGAGTCTTAGTCAAGTTGACAAAATGGTTAGAAAATTGAACATGAAGAAAATAGTTTGGAGGAAATGAAAAAATATATTCCGTCATTAGACCAAAACAATGTAATCATATTTGCTATAAATTTTAATTTCTCATGTTATCTTTTCTGATTTCTAGTCATCTTAGAATTATAATGTGACATTTTTTGCACCCTTAAGGATTATACGATTACTACATATTAATTTTATATTTTTCTTCAAGTAAAATATAAAATAATTATTATGACTAATTGTTTTCTTTTACTTTTATTTATTTTTGTGTATAATGCATTTAGTTATAATTAGACTCTTTGTACAAATGTATAAAAAGGTATTATTCAAAATTCTTTTATCATTCTTCTATATCTTTTCATATTTATGTATAGATGCTTCTTTTGTATCTTCTTGAAAATGTCAAATAATAAATATTTTTACAAACTTTAAGCTTAACTTGTTGAAACACTATATCTAATATTTAGAGAATGAATAGTCAAAGGCTATCTTGTGTGACTTTTCATATTTTAAGCAAGGTAATTATTGATAATATTTAAGTAGGATGAGGGACAAATTGTCCAAAAATGATGCTGCTGGATTGTGATATTTTAATATAGTATAAATATATATTATATCATAATTATTGTTGTTGTTGTTAATTTAACAAAACTACGAATAATATCATCTTACAAATTTGTCCTTCTATATTCCTTTTAAATGTTTAAGTTCTCTAAGTAACAAATTCAATACATAAAACGGAATCAATTAAGAGTTTAAGCATAGTTTCATGACATAATTTCAAATGTTGACACGATGCTATGTGAACGATGTAACTATGTTCAATATCACTCCACATCTTAGCAGCTACCCTTGGATTGTTGATCTTGAGTATCAGAAACTGGATCAGAGTCGTCGTCCTCTTCATAGACTTGTTCTTCTTATCAATATGATGAAGCCTTTATCATCTAGTTTATAACAATCCCATAAATTTGCAGCAGTGCAATGGAGAAGAAGCTTTAAGTGCCCTCGTATAAGTTTTCCTTTTTYATGGAGAGAGTGTCATGAGAGAGGAGAGTCTCAAGTGCGATATGAGTTTTTTCACGAAGAGAGAGCGTCTTTACAARGATATTGATGCTTTGAGTTCTTCCTTCCACATGAGAGTTTTCAAAGTTATTTTATCATTCTCAGCTTCATTATTAGCATAATTTTTAGYGATGCTAGCAACAATTCTTCTACACGTGAGACCTATGATCTTTAAGGCAATTTACATGTATCTTATTAATATTTCAATAGGTAGACAATAATTATACTCGTAAATCAAGTAGATAAAGATGTTTTACATTCAATTGTAGCTTCCTTTTATTAATAGAATAAGTCATATTATTATAGATTCGTTTACACGAATCTCTCGTCTACAAAATATAATAAAAAATAAGAGAATATGTAACAAAGTATCAATATTATAAATTTGATAAGAAAAATTTATAATCTCTGCAATATTCTCAGGGCAAGAACCCAATTTATTGATTCTTCTTTTTGGATTTTTTTCGAGGATTTCATAGCTTGATCTTGGGATTTTGAGAGAAATTTGATGCTCCTTTTTCCAAGCTTCTCATAATATAAATTGCTGGACCTTAATATAAATTTCTAGATCTTTTCCTCTTATGCTTTGGCCTCTATTTATAGGCAAAGTGAATTGATTTGATTAGTTGAAGTCACATCTAGGAAAGACATGGCGTTACTTGATTCGTCAAGTTGCATCAATGATTCCATTGGTTGAACCTTGTCATTCTTGACATGTGTCGATAGTTCATTGATTAAGATATCAAATACTCTCATTTTTACTGGAAGCATTTGAAATCACTCTTAAGTATTTAATAATTTCTAAAAACTTAATTTAATAAATTTTTTATATCTACAAATTGTCCCTGAAACTTGTTCACCGGTACAACTCCAAGATGGGTCTCGAGTGGACAAGTTTCAAATCGATTTAAGCCATTAAGATCAACGTCGCAGGTCCAATAATTTGGATTATTTTTCTTGGATCATATTTAAGATATTTGGACCCCCTTCATTCTTCCAATAGTGGGTTTTCTTTTTTTTCTTTCTTCAATTTGCTGAGCATTTTTTCCTTCAGTTTGTTGGAGGCATTCTTCCCTCTTTTTTTCTGTTGGGTCCTTAATGTTCACAGCCCACATTTTCATTTGGCCCATTTGCCTCCTTTTCCTTCTGGCTGCAACTTCTTTTTTTTCCTTTTTCTTTAACTCTATCTAATTAGTTATATAATCTAAACTATTATTTAGACTTGCACATACTGGACATATTGGAATTATGATAGAACTTGTCTTCCTATCCTAATACAATTCTCTTTTCCTTTTGTCTATATATACATAAGAGTACATAAGCTTTTACCATTTTACTTTTCACTGCACTGTCAACTTTGATACCTTAATAACTCTTCTTGTATGCTTTGTTTCTTCTTTGTAAGTCACCTTATTATTGCATAGCTAATTCTTCTATGTTGATGTAGCACTTGTTCTTACGCTTCTGGAATTCCTAGGGACATCCTAAAAAGAGACATTCGACATATACCCGAAAGATAAAGGATATTAAGCTTCCATTTTTTTTTTTTTTTTATCTCTAACATCTCTTTTCTTCTTTTTACAAGAATCAAAATAATACAGATTGGGCTGCACAAGTTGGGCTGCACCTCCTATCGACCCACAAAAGAAGGTAAGGCTTGAAACAAAAGGRAGTAAATAGTAAAAAGGCCCATGTTGCCAGGCTTGGGCCAAACACCCCCCAGCCAGCGCACAATTAAGGCTGTTAAAGTTTAAAAGAGTCTAATTGTAGTCATCTTTGCCATAGGGAAAAAGTGTCAATAAAATCCACTCCTTCTTGTGTTGTGTATCCCCTAATCACCGACTGAGCCTTGTATTTTTCTATAGATCGATCAGCCTTAAACTCCACTTTTTATACCCATTTACAGCCTATGGAAACTTTTCCTTGGGGCAAATAAATAAGATCCCGAGTCTTATTAGACTCCAAAGCTTGATTCAGCTGTAACCTACCACACTTTGTGTTTCCCAACTTGGCCATCACTTTTAGGCTCACTAATCAATTCAATACTCAAAGCAAAGGATTTATGTTCAGGTGTTAAATGAGTATATGCAATGAAATTAGGCAAAATATGAGCAGATGAAAAATTAAATGAAGAAAGGCAAATGTAATCCTTCAAATAAGTAAGAGGATGACTCGTTCTAGTAGAGTGTCTTGTAGGAATAGCATAAGTAATAACACTATGTATATTATCACCATTATCCTCAAAAAAATTATTTTGAGTACTACCAGCGGTAGCTGTAATAATATTATGAGTATCTCTAAATAAATATGCTACTGGGGTAGACGTATGCTCGTCACAAAATGTAGTAGGAGGAAAAATAAAAGAAGGAAAAGAAGGATGCATAGAATGAAAATCTTCATCCATGGAAGGGGGAGAAAATAAGCTAGAAGATAAAAGAAAAGGAAAAACAGTCTCCTTGAAGGAAACATGTCTAGAGATGAAAACAACATCGGAATGTAAATTTAGGAGGACAAAACCTTTTGTATGATTTGGAAAACCTAAAAAAACACAAATAGTACCTCTAGGCTCAAACTTATGCCTGGAACGAGAGAGTGTGCAGGAAAAGGCCAAACAATCAGACACCCTAAGAGAAGAATAAACGATAGGTTTGTTGAAAAGAAGAAAAAAAGAAGCTGCATTCCCCAAGAGAGGAGAAGGACTGAGACTAATAAGGTAAATTGCATGAATGAACAAAATCCCCATAAATATAAAGACAAATCAGATTGCAATTTTAAAGATCTTGACACATTCATTATGTGCTGATGTTTTCACTTAACAATGCCATTTTGCTGGGCGTATCTACACAAGAAGTTTGGTGTATTACTCCATTTTCGGTATAGAAAGAAGACATAAAAAATTGAAGTCCATTATTACTTTTAATAATTTTGATAGCTATTGAGAAATATTGAACAAGAACAAAAGTGCATAAAGACTGAAGTAAACTTTGAGCCTTAGATTTACTCTTCATAAAAAAATTCAAGTATTTCTATGGAAATAATCAATAATGGTAAGGAAATATCGTTGTTCATACAATGTAGGGATCTTAAAGGGACTCCAAATGTCTGCATGAATCAAATATAAAGCATTGGAAGAAACAAACTTATTAAGTGGAAATGGATTTTTGTGTTGCTTGGCTAATGGATAAATAGTACAAGTAATATCTTCAGAAGGCACAACCGAGACTTCTTAATATCTGATAAGTCACATGTACTTAACGGACATGTGTCCTAGCCTGAAATGTCACAACAGACTAGGTAGAATATGTCGTGAAAGRGATGAATTAAGTGAAGAATGTCCAGTAGTTGAAGCAGAAATAGAGAAAGAAACTGAAAAAGGTGATGGAGTGGAATTGAAAGAATGATCCATGAACTGATAGAAACCAATTATGTTCAAAATTGTAGAATCCAAGTAGCGAAATAGAAGCACTAGAAATTTCCACAATAGAAGTGAACAGAGATAGAGAACTTGCTACATAATCAGATCACCTGAGTCAACAATCCAAAGCTTTGAATGAACACTAACTGATTTACCTTCAAGATCATGAGTTTCAAACTATACTTGCAAAGTGATTGTTTGATTTTCTATAGCATCAACAGTAGATGTAACACTAGCAATAATGTCAGGAGAAGATTAAATAGGCTGACGTCTTTGTAAGATGGTGATTGGATTATTGTATTGATACGTAGTTATTCCAATCTAAGATAACAAGCCATTAGCATAAGCAGAATAAATTTGATTGATAGCATTTTTAGGCTTGTTCCAGGACCTATTATCAGGAAGATTGCCATGTTTCTTGTAACATCTCTTCATAATATGCCCCAAAATACTAGAGTAAGTACATTTCAACGACTTCTTCTGTCAAGCRGTACCATGTCATTGCTATTATTTCCTCCACTAAAACCACCCCTACTAACTGCATTGATAGACTGAAAACCGGATGCATGCATATTACCGGTAGTCATCTGATGAAACTCATTAACATGTAATATGATAGCCTAGTCACTCAACTCTCTTCTTTGTTTAATAGTTATTGAAAATACAACATTAACGGTAGGCTGTAGATGCATTAATAGAACAGTAGATTTGAGATTAGAAAAATTCTCACTCAATCCTTTAAAAAATCTTATGATAAGATATGCTCTTTTTGATAGATTTAATTGCTCCGCACCCACATTGTGGATCACAAGTGCAGGTCCGAATAAGTCTCATGTTAATCATTTCACCCCACATAATTTAGAAAGCAATGTGATAATCATTCATAGATAAATGTGCTTGCTTGAGACAACTAATCTCCTCAATTATATCTAATAAACGGAAGTAATCACCCTGTGATAACCTTTCATTTCAGGTCCAACCATATTTCTCTAGTGGTGCTGAGCCACAAAACACTATGCATAACAATAGGGAAAATAGAATTGATCAACCAAGAGATTACCATGATATTATGATGCTCTCATTGAGCCAACATTCTATCTTACTTCGAAGATGCAGAAATTGATCCATCGACAAAGTCTATCTTGTTCTTGAATATTAACGCCATTCACATTGATCGAAGCCATGTATGATAATTTTGTGCTGTGTGAATAGGTTGAACCAAGACTTGAGACTGAGTTTCATTCGGGTGTAGATAGAATGGTCTAGGAACTAGTAGAATTTGAAAATTCATGATTACAAAGAAAAACTACTAAAATCACATAATTTTGTTCGATGTAAAGTTGCGAAATGATGAACATACTCTGAATTAGGTTAACTAGAGTTCTGATACCATGAAGAAAATGTGAAAGTAGTAGAATAGAACAGAAATTACATAACACCAAGAAGCTATGAATCGGAGAAAGTTAGTTTTCATTTCTCTTTCKTACAATTTACATAGTGCAAAGATTATTTACATGGTCTTTGCTGAAAATAACTAAAAGCAAAATAAAAAATAATAAGACATGTAAAATTATAAATCGGTACAAAATACACAGTTATGGTTCATGATTTAATTGGGCTATTTAGACCTTTGTTTAGACGSTCAAAGRCAGAATGACWACCTTCATTCATTCTACAATCGTCATCAACTTTACATGATGGGTTCACAAAGCATTTCTCGAATGCATTCATAATAAATCTCAACAATCAGTTTATGTATTGATCTTTTAACACTAGATCGATGGCATTTCTAAGGATGGATGGGTATGAAAACATCATATTTCCCAAAAAAAAAAAAAAAATCGGCAAATTGAGTTTCTTTTGGAGAGTGGATCACTATGGGTAAAAGCCCAATAATATCGGGTACAGTTATGGAAAGTGGACAACAGTGGGTCGAACACTTTACGCTCTCGTTGGTCTAGGACAAAGAATGGGAAGAACATTCAAACAGAGATTAAGTYACCTTTATCTTACAAATTTAAAGAGATTAATTGTTGGAAAAGCTAGAAAGAAAAATATGTTATTTTAAGAGAATAGACTTTTCATTTTCTAATGGCAATCTGGACCACTAAATCATGCATTCTGAACTGAAGACGACTTTTTAATTTCACCTAGTAGAGAATTGATAGGAATCGGATTCCTTGTCATCTTCTCCTCTGCCCGATGGACAACTCTTCTCTTATCTCCTCAATAGGCTTCCCTGCTGACATCCTCTTCAGTATAGCTTCAACCACCGATGGAAACGCGCCGCCATTCAACACCTCTTCGTCTCCTTCGGCGAGCTTGTTCATCTGCTTTCTCAGCTCTGCAAACAAAAAACAACGGAGATGTCAAATGACACCATCAATCAGTTCATAATTCTTCGATCTGTTTTCAATTTTGATCCCCAGATAGATTTGGGATCAGAATGTTCTTCCCCCCTCAAAGTGCAAAAACATTGAATCTGATGAACATGCATGCAGAAGTCAAAAACCCACTACAAAATGCTATACGTTTGAAGTAAATAATTAATTTATTATCTTATGGTAAAAGTGASTTTRAACCAAATTTATTGAACAAAAAAGAATTGGTGGTGGACCCATGTAGGGATGGCAAGGACGAAAGAGAAAAATAGAGTGAAAACAAAGGAGACAAAAAAAAAAAAAAAAAAAAAAAAAAAAAAAAAAAAAAAAAAAAAAAAAAAAAAAAAAAAGAGAGTCCAAAAGTGCACGTTAGTAGATGCTGGTTTCCCTTCTTTTCATAGTTTCACTGTTCCCAATAATGTTATGAAGGACGTACATTTTACCTGAGCAGTAAAAAAGCGAGCAAGGCAGCAAAGAGAAAAACGAAAAATTATTTCTCAAAAAATTTAAATTCATATGAATTCTTTAATGAATTATTCAATTTAAACTTATAAATTTTTCATTTTTCCATATTATTCGACCAATAAATCTTTTTTATTAATTTGAAAGAAAATACAAGTATTCCTCTTTCCCTCCTCCCCCCAAAAAAATACCGAGCTAATTATCAATCTTAAAAATCAAATGATTAATGAAATCGTGTCAATATTACGGAGATGACCTTAAGCTGTGGCATTAACTTATACGTTTAAATTTTTTAAAAGAAAAAGGATGAACTAAGAATAATTAACTTAAACAAAATATATTTCTATCGTTTTCAATAGCTCTTGACGACATATGATTAGTAGACTTGTAGTGCATAATAACAACATAATAATAATATTTATACACTTACATCGTTCTATTCGGAGAAAGAAACACTTGCTTTGCTGGCTATCCTTTTCATTGGTTTAATGTCAAATAGTTTATAGATATTTTAAAAAAAAAATACGTAAAGAATGAAATATTAAATGTGTATTCCTATTAGTAATTAAATAATAGGAATACCAAAAGAGTAAAATATTATAGGAGAGAGCTTTCAGTCAGAATGCGTATCGCYTTTGAGCCCGTGAGGATTTAGAGAAAGGAAAAAATGATCTTGGATTAGAATGACTAATCTATCCCTATTCGTAAGATGCTAGGTGTGAAAAGAAGGGGGTGACCACGTAGCTGACATCAAAGGAGAAATGGGATGAATTTGTCTATAAGTGGGTGCAAGCCTGAAATCTCATCAATGCAGTCCTACCACAATTAATGCAGTATTACCTGGCAGAGGAGTCTTCGTTTTCGTCCATGGAAGGATCCCAAATATCACCAGCGATTGAGAAAAGAAGAACACCATTTCCGGCTTGTATTGAGGAAATGAAGTGCTCGGGCCATGGAGGAAGTGGGACCTTCACTAGCTGCTGCCTACTCATGCTTTCTATTGAAGGCATCTTGAGAGTCAAACGAGACTTTGCTCACATGATTATATTTGTTTTTGGCCTAACGAGAATGACAGGAAGACAGCATCATGGTCGTCATCACCGAACYGAATGGTTTGCTTAGGCCAAATTCATTTTCATCATTTTTGACCTTCTCCATGTGGGACCTCTACTCCAAATAAAGCCATCTGCAGATACCATATGCTTCCATGAATTCTTGAGGCGTTAATAAGTTTTTTTGCCAAAACCTCAGACATTTACTCGATACCTGTTTCAGAAATGTGAAGAAAACAGAGGACCATCGAGGCAGAAGAATACATTCCTGTCCAGAAAGAGACCCGTGACCCGTTTTCTTTATATTCATTTTCTAGAAAACCCAAGCCTGCCGCGTGAAATTGAGAATTAGGTTTTTTTTATATTAACAGAAAATGCTAAAGATATTAACCTAATATGCTCAAGGCTTTTAATTAAAGCAATAAAATATTGCAGCAGAAAGTAAAAATCCTACAAGTTGCAGTATTTCAGGCGTCAGAAGCTGCAGCTATGGTTACTATTAAAGTCATTTTGAGTCGCCCACACAACCAGCAACAAGACAAACAGAGCCCACCGAACCAAATCAAAAAGTAAATTTGCTCATCTATCTCTTAACGAAATTCAACTCCAATCAAATTAAAAGAATACTGCTTATCCCATTCTTGATTCGCCTTCCTCCACTATCTTACAACTTCTTTCCCAGATTCCCTCCCTCTCTTCAAATTACCCTTTACTTTTTGCTGTCACTCACCTCTCACTTTCTCCACCTGATTTCTATTTGTATGCCTCTTTTAAATTTCTCCAACAATTCGCATTCTACCAAAATTCAAATMTTCGGCAGACACCCAAAAAGAAGTCCCTTTTTTCCTTCATTTGTGATTGTCTGTTTCTTTTTCGCTTGGGGGATAAGAAGCCGTAGTAATACCATTCTTTCAATTTCGTAAAGAGGAGTCACACTTTCTCTTTCTTGATTTCGTTCATAATTAGCCGGTGTTTCTCTTTCTATATTGCTCTGCGTAGCTTTGCTTTCTTGGTACACAACCATGCCTATGGTGATTCCAGACAATTCAGCTATTGGAGAACACAGTAGATTTAGAAGAAACAGAAACCATAACCAGAATCAACATCATCCCATCTCAGAAACAGATCCAATCCCCGCTATCATCAACTCCACTCGCTCAAAATCTACCATTTCCTCTTTGCTGTTCTCCACCTTCAATCCCCCCATCAACACCAATGAGAGCACCTCCACCCATAAAAAGAAGAACTTTTCATCTGCAACCTTCAGAGGACTGGGTTGTACAGCCTCATCACAAGTCTCGGTGCCTGCAGTAATAAGATCATCAGCTGCTTGGGAGGCCAAGAAAGTCAAGAAGAAAAAACAGAGAAGCAAGAAGAACAAGGGACCCAATTCAGCAATCGTGGCATTGGGTGGAACAACAACAAATGCAACTAATGCGAATAGTATGAATAGCAACCAACCATCTTCAACATTATCACTATCATTATCATCAAGTTGTGTGGCTGTACCTGATGTTTGGTGTGGTCCTGGAATTGGTTTAACTACTGATGCAGCTTCTGTCGATTACGTCGTTTCMAGAAGGCCTGTTTCTGGGAGAGGCAAAGTGGATGGTGAAAAGATTAACCATAGGGAGGTACTATTTGGTTTATGTCCCCAAGCTTTCTTCATCTGCATCTTCTCGTCATATTCTGGAGGAAAAAAATTCAAATTAGTAAATTCATTTTTCTTTGGTTGGGATGAGCTCGAATATCTATAAATTTATTGCTGTTCTTTGATTTTTTTGATTTCTAACTAATAATTGGTTTTAACCAAAACGAGTTTGACGTATGATTTTGATACTTTTGCTGTGTACTCTCAACAGACACGTCTTTGTCCAATTCCAATCTAATAACTTGATTATTGAATTCGAGTTCTTCGCAGGTGATTTACTGATTGGTGATGTGCTAACAAACTTCATTTCTTTCTACTGACTTAGAATATAGCTCTTTTATCCTTTTTGCTGGCTGCCTTGTTCCTGATTACCATTTGCTGAAGGATTAGATCTTTGCCTTGTAGCAGAACCGAGTTAGTAATTAAGACAGAGGATAGCTTATGCTTGGTTGTTTTTGTGTGGCATCTTGGTGGTAGAACTTGTACCTTACTACTTTAGCTCTTTGTAGTAACAAAATCTAGTGAAGTTTCAGTGCTACCAGTCCATCAGATCAAATTCTGTTGACTATGGATGTGTTGCATTGACAACATGATTATTTTATGAAACCTGGCTTATGGTATGTATTTTGGCACCGATATCACTTTGGTGCTTGTTTTCCCATCTGCACTTTATGAACTTTTGATCGTTTGATTCCTTCTTGGTGGTATGTCTTTTTGCTTCCCCCCCCCCCCCCCCCTTTCTATCCATAAACTTGGATGAACATATTCTTATTGCTTCATAGACATTTAAGTACTCTTTTGGTACTCTGGTATTGACCTTCCTTCCTCCCCTCCCCCCTTTTTCCACCTTCTGTCCCAATTATTTGTCTCCCAGCGGCCTTCATGTTCTGTAAGGAGGATGGTGACGCCAGAAGAAATTCCTTTTCTTGATTCTGACACTGCCTTGGGAATGCCACATTCTCGATTAGATGCARTTGGATCTAGGCATCATCGACATGCACGGCATGCTTTCCCTGAAGGGCTTGCTGAGGTTTGTTTATGATTGATTTGTTGCTCTAGCTTTTATCTCGTCATTGGAGCTTTGTGTTATGATGCTTTCTTCATTGTTTACCTTTCCTTCCTGTAGGCTATTTAGTCTTCCAATTTTCTTCAGTCATAAGTTGCAACTTTTTAATTTAAAAGTAAAGTCTTGAGGTAATGTAACATACCAATTCGACAAATTATTTTGTCTGGTAGTCTGAGGAAGCCTTGAAGTTTCGGCAGGCAGTTGATACTTCTGGTTTCAATAAGCCTTAGCAAGGCACAAAATTAACTTGAGATGAAAGGTACTAAACACACAACGGTAAAATATTGCATTTATGTTAAGAAAATGTAGAGGACTGATTTTCTTTTGTCTGATATGTTTGAGGGATAGTCCGAATAACTACGGCCTCTGATGCTTTATTAAAATAGCTAATGTTGACTAATATGTCTCCCTTCATAGTAACATGAACACTAAATCATAGGGGAATGTTCAGCAGGAATGGTGATATACTCATGTAGTTCGAGGAGAAGTCCTGGAATGCCACAGAGAATGCAAAAGATTGAACTGTATTCTCTACATACTCAACCATAAGTTATTGAATTGGTTGACTATCCCCTTTAGGTTACTTTAAACACCGGTAAAGGGAGGTCGTCGCACATTGTAAATTGAACTACCTGAAGCAGAGAGCATAACAAGTTGTAAGTTAGATTACTCCCTTAGATTACTCCCCAAATAAAGCACAACTTCTTGAATCTACATTCTCCTTATGAAATTTAACAAAAAACACGTGTATAATTGAGTTTATGCAAAAACTGTTGCACAATTTATATATCTTCAAACTAAAAGAGCCTTTAAACAATTTCTAAGAACGCTCATGATGCTTGGTTAGCGAGGCTTTATATCCATGGCAGTGAAATGACTTTAGCCTGATTACTCCCTTTAACTAAAGGAACCCAATCTTTAATCGTGTAACTTTCTTGCATCTTTGCAAATTTTGGTGTTGTATTTGGACCTAAATTTGATCCTCACTGCTGGTAATGCAGAAATCAGTGACTCTTTTGGGTATCAAAGGCTAGTACTCTCTTACATACTTTGTGAATGATCTAATTTGTTTGTCTGGTCATTCAAGTTTTTTGGACTTTGAAACTTTACTGTAACAAACTAATAAATTATCTCCTTTTAGAGCTGTTGGCCATTATTTTGATGTTTGAATTTGAGGGCCTAGAACTTGGCCATAAGAAAATCTGGATTTAATTGCTAAGCATTGCAGGAGAAGCAGGATCAGTTGTTCAGTAAGGTTAAAAAATAATTATAAGATATCCTTCT
This sequence comes from Rhazya stricta, assembly GCA_001752375.1. NCBI lineage: Eukaryota > Viridiplantae > Streptophyta > Magnoliopsida > Gentianales > Apocynaceae > Rhazya > Rhazya stricta. The sequence goes on along the minus strand of MEJB01000012.1, from coordinate 2,219,709 downwards.
GCTCAGTGGCCATTTCTTGGTTTCATATAACCTTAAGCCAAAGGCAGGGCACTATAGTGGGATATAATGACGTACTATAATTTTGTCATAGAAAAGTTAGAGATGTTACATCTCTATCAAATTCTTACTATCAAAGCCTTAAGGCAATGAATAAACAATTTCATTATTTACGTTGCTCTTGAACTTGCTTTTATGCAAAGACCACTGACAAGATTTTATGTAGAGTATCTTTATAAATATATAAATAAAATTATTTATTTATTTAAAATCCCCAATGCAACTGGTTGACTACAGGGAATGGGCATGATGAGTCTTGAAAGTTGGGTTTTTTGGCGAGAGCCCATGGAATGGACTAAATCTTATTTAGAGCTTATATCGGCAATGAATATTTTTAAAAGAAAAGCATAAAAATGAATTGAAAGAAGAAAAAGTTGAACATGAGTCAAAGAGGGAGTCTTATCAGTGGTTCTTCACATGCAAGAACTAAAAGGTCTAAAACCACTCTTTAGAATATCTGTTGTTTCGGAATTGAAGATTACAGATGATACAAAATAGAAGAGATTCGCAGGAGAAACAGAAGAAAATATCATGCTTGCAATTTTCTTCTGTTCTTTCAGTTGCCGAGGTAAAATATTGTATTGAATGGCCTTGCTGAAGATTCATACCCTTTCGCTTCCTTTGTTTCTTCATTTTTCTATAATTATGTGTTGATATTCTAAAGTGATTATATATATGGCGTGAAATGTTTTATTTGAAGTATTAACAATTGTCCTCTAGGCCAAGAACAAGGGAGATGTATGGTACCAAGTTGATGTAACATTGTTTTTTTCATAATTGAAGTAGCCATGACTGATCAAATGAAGTTAGAGCTTTCTACATGATGCTGTTTCTTGATATTTATGGAGGGTGAATGGTTTTCGCTGGAGTTTATGTAGGCAGAGGTTCAATTCTTAGTGTTGTCATCAGTAGACTTGTTACTAAATTTCAAATGTCTGGTTGCAGATTGTGATGCTTCAAAGTAGCCTTCTAATGGGAGGAAGAGTAGATGGACTTGATCGATACCGTGATTGGAGACTTGATATTGATAACATGACATATGAGGTCAGTTGGTGGCAGACTTGTTTTGGTTAATGTTGCTTTGGCTTTGATTAATTTAACACCTGCAATCCTGTATCCTCTTAAACATCTGTTGCAAACAGGAATTGCTGGAACTTGGTGATAGAATTGGTTATGTGAGCACTGGATTGAGAGAAGATCAGATGGCTTGTTGTCTCAGGAAATTCAAACTCACAATTCTAGATAACTACTTCACCAATTTCTCCACAGAAAAGGAAAAGAAGTGCAGTATTTGTCAGGTTGGTTTCACAGTGCTCTTTTTAGGCACTGCTCCTAAGTATACATACCTGCTGCTTTTGCCACTATTTGTCTTTTCAAAATTTTGACCTTTTCATCCTCCTCTTTCAGGAAGAATATGAAGCTGAAAATGAGATGGGCAAACTGAACTGTGGACATTTTTATCACTTCCAGTGCATAAAGCAGTGGCTCGAGCAAAAAAACGCCTGCCCTATATGTAAAACTGCAGCAGTTTCACAGAGCCAAAGCCAATAAACTTCACACTCTTTACCATTACAGATTGTTATTGTTTCTGGTGTATAGATTTATCATCTTTAAAGCAAAAAAAAAAAAAAAAAAAAATCTTTAGGGCTGTATCCAGTTCTATATGCTCAGCGAAAATGAAAGCTTTTTGTTGATTCTCGATGATGATCTAATATTGTTGGTTCTTGAAACTTGGAGGGGATAATATTAAAGCTTCACATCAGTGTTTGCATTGCAACCTGCTGATGATTTGCATTTTTTGTTTAGTGCTTTTGATTAAATGACTCCTATTTTCCGACAATATCTTAAACAACCGCCAGGCAAAGTTCGTTCCTTTTCCGAAAAGAAGGTCCAGAGGCCATGTTTGATGTGTCCGGGATGACCTTTTGTTTCTGGCACAACTGATTCAAATTATTATTAAACTATGTTTATCTATTTAAAATTGTTTCTAAATTTTATTTTTAAATTATTTTATTATTCAACTATTTTTTATTATTTATTTTTATTATTCAGCAACTGAGTCAAATGAATTATATGCCCTTACGTATTAAAATAATTGGAGGGTAAAAATACCAACTCAAGTCTTAGGAGAGTAATTGACCTAAATTGACATTCTTGTCCTCCAACTGTTTAATACATGACGGGCAGGTGACTCATTTGACTTTAAATCGTTATAAAAAATGGTCAAAATAATTTGAAGATAAAATTCAAAGTTATTTTTAAATAGGTGTAAAAAATTTAACCCTTTGTTTTGCTGCTTTTCTGATACAAACTGTTGATTTCATGTTTGACATTGATGTTTCTTGATCTTTACAGTATTTTCGCTTTTCTCCTCGTTCTGTACGAAAGTGAACTGAGCAACATTTTCACCAAGAAAAACAAGTGAAGAACAGCACGTAACATTGTTCAGGGAATGTTGCTGCAAAAGATTCGAGGTAACTTGTTAAAGACTGAATCGAGAGCTAAATGCAGAAACATCGTACTATATTGTACAAACAAATCCACAGTTGCACCGTACTAGTGTTTAAAAGATGAAAAAGAAGAAGAAACACAGCCAGATGGTTTATTCTCTACCTAATGTTTCCTGGCTTTGTAGCTTTGGTTGGGATTTTGAAATCCTCATTCTTATTGATACTGTTCATTCACTCCATAGCAGAATATACAATGCCTCTGAGCTGCACAGCTTTAGCACAAATTTCTCCTTTTCCTTAGCATCATGCACATCGACCCGGGATTCATAACAGGACCACTTCTTACATACTGTTTTCGTGGGGTAGTTCTTATGAGAAGATACACACAATATTCCACCTTCGCAAGATATGTCACACATCTGCTACGAAATTGAAGCCATATCATGATAGCTTAGATGTTTGATGATGTAAGGGTATACTTCATCTGATGCCTGCAGTTTTTGTTTTTGTTCTTTGGTTAGTCTCAGCTTCAGAAGGTATGAAGTTGTAACAGTACACAGTTCTGTATCTAAGACCCATCAATTCGTAAGAAATATCAATAATAAGCACATACCAAACGGCCTCCGACTAGATCATAGTGAGCGTAGTGTGGACCACCTGGCTCTCCGAAAACTTTGAATGTAACGAGATGTTCAGGAATCAGCTTGATTGTTTCTACTCCAGTAAAGTGTCCAAAAGAAGGGATAAATGGAAAGACACAAGATGTGGTAAGAGTATAAGAAAACAGAATTCACTAAGATTATTACCAAAATAAAACAAAACCATATTTTACCATATACTGCTTCAGGCGGACAGATGAGGTCTTGGTCCCCGGCAAGTGCTAAAACAGGCACCTTGATCTTGTGTAAATGATCCTTGAAAAAGAAAGTTTTGCTCCTGTCACAAAGGCCACCATGTTCGAAAGCTGTTGCTAGCTGCAAGAGAAGCTTAGCAGGTATGGTACCTACAAATTACACATGAAGTGTAAGCCAATAAACTGAATGATACTTGAAGATAGCAAATCTATTGATGCTCCCAGGGGAGACAATTCTTGCAAAAAATGACCAAGGTGGCAACTTCAACTAAGTGGAGATTCATGTTATATGAAGAAGCAGAAGGCTTAGGGCTCAAATACAATTCTGAAGATGTATGCCACCAAAGAAACTGGCATTCATGTGCTAATATTTTTTTTATAGGTTCATTAGTTTGGTGGATTGATTTATATTCCAAAAAATTGCAAAACTAAAAGAAAATAAGCATAAGAAAAGCTAAGTTGTGCAGCGAGTGAGCAAAGGTGCCAAAGGCTAGTCCTCTGAAATATCCCTTAGAAGAACAAATTTAAACAAGCTACAGTACTGCAAGATCAATACTAAAAGCAGGCAATGCAAGTGACCAAGAACTTTTCCTTTCTCCATGTCTCTGAAGTAATATTTCCATAGAATACAACAGGGGAAACAGAAGATACCTATCAATTAAAGGCTAATCAACATATAAATTCTAAATGGTCGATACTTGAGAAGCCTCAGGCTCTATCATCTGAGTCCAGCTCCAATATATATTTGGGTCGACAAAAAGGCTTGATCTTGCTCCTAGCAAAGTAGCCTAATTTCACTTATTCCAAAGCTTAATAAGTTCAACAATATTATGTTAAGAAGGCCTGATAACCAGGTTTTCAGCATGTATTCACAAGTTCATGAGATGAAGTGAGTACCAAATTATTAGAAATTAAAGGAAATATTCTCTACTTACAGAAGTTGTTCAAGACAAGCTTCTCAAACATTTCTGGATGCATCATATTTTGTGCAGAAATCTGTGGATTTAACCATGAAAAAAAATAAGGAGGACGAGATGCAAGAGGATAAGCAGCTGCCAGCAATGCTCCTAGTGGAATAACAGGAACACTCAAAGCCTGAGCAGGGTCTACCTGTTGTCCATAGTAAATTCAGGGTTATTTGCCCATAATATTTTTGTATACAGGTAGAAGTTATCTTCATCAAAATCCAGTGTTGCATGAAACAAGTGAAGTTTCCACTTACTAAGGGTAAAAGCAGTTTAAGTGAGGACCTTGAAGTAGTGTAATCGACTGATGACCCTAAYGTGACAATTGATGCCAATTCACAGCTTCTTCGTGTAYAGCCTTGTGAAACACAAATTTTAGCACATTTAGCAAGAATAGATTTTTCAGATTCGTTAAACATCTACATCATTACTAACTGCACACCAGTAMGGCTTTACAAAAAGTTTACAGTCTCTTGCATAAGTTTGCTTGATGTGTGCAAAATATGAAGAACGTACACTAGTTTCTTCAATCATGCATTATTTCACAATAAATGTTTGATAGTCATTTCTAAATGCATACAACCCTTGTCAGTTTTGTGCGACTCATTTCACTTGAAGAGTAAAGTAGGAGACATCATTGACAAATATTGCCTACATCCATAGAGTTTTTGGCCTGCAAACCTAAACCTCAACCTCCTGGGTCAATTTGGTGCCAGGGAAATCAGAAACTTATACACAAAACAGGTGAACGACTATACATACAAATACATATGCAATGGGAAAATATGTGTCATAAGTATTGGGGTACTGGAATGTATTCCTAACATTTCCAAATTTAGGCAATCAGTTAACCATTTTCTGATATCCAACTAATAGAGGACGATCGATGCAATAAATGGGCAAAGTTTACTAGAGATAGAAAGGGAAATCTAGTGCAAAGTCATCAGAAAAGAAAAGGCAAAGATGCAACTGAACATGCAATATAACTGATACTACAGACTGAAGCAGGTCATCATACCATTTCGGGATAGCATTGCATATAGCAGTATACCACCCATTGAGTGGCCGACAGCAAGCAACTTGTTATCTTTAGGTTGGCATTGGTTCCTTATGTATTCCAACTACATGATAGAGACTTCATTGTGAATTTACATGGAATAAAGATGATATTTTATATTGCTAAAATAAATTACTAGGAAATCAAATAAAACAAGAAAAAAGATCCCAGCCTAGCCTGAAATTGTGAAAACAGGAATTGTCACCTCACCGCAGCAGGTATGTCCTCCTCCAGATAGTGATCAAAGTCCCAATCATACTTCATGAACATATCAAGCTGCTTCTGAAAACCATCTACTGGTGAAGAAACCTTTTCCTTCAAATCAATTATCCAATGACCTTCTTCAATAATGTTTTTAAACTTTTGGCTCCAATCTCTAACTTGGCTTGCAACCGCAGAATTTAGTTTTGTTTGTAATGGCCCTAAGATTTTTCCAAGTATCAATGGAGTTGCCTCACCACTAATCATCATTAGCAGATTTTATTCTCTAATATCAGTTTCTGCGGACGTTTTGCAAAAAAATAGCTAAAAGATAGAAGATACTGACCTCCATTCAGCAGGCCAGACATTCTTTCATAAATGAGAGTTTCCATCAAGTTTGACCTGAAGTTCAAATCATCAGATTTCTTCACTCTTTCAGCTTGTTGTCCTTTGATCGATGAAATTTCTGATTTTGCAAGAACACGGGTATTTCTGTTTGTCACTGATTTCGTAGAGGGTGCGGTATTAGTAATAGGAGGTCGGTGGAATTCACTTAAATCCTCTTCTACACTCAAGCCAGCACCACGAACTTCAAGAATCCATGTATCAAATCCTTGGCTGGACATACAACGTGCGAAAGAAGACTGCAAATAATTGAATTCATGATATTCTTTTCACATTTCTACCCTTTAGTCAGTTAATGGGTTCCACTGTCCAAATCAGAAACATAAGTTGCTCTAACAAATAAAATTACTTGCATATGCAACAAGGCCAGCTTAAAATAAGCTTAGATCTTAAAGGATGTAGCTGCGGGAATTAGCTGACATATAGAGATGACTGATGAAGTGATAGTGAAGTCCTGATAATCATGTAGAGAACATTTTCTGTTTGCAAAACAGAAAAGACAGCTGGTTTGATGAGTCTACACCTTCTAAAGAGCTTTTTGTATCCTTAATTTATTTTTGAATCTGATGGAATCAGTCAGGCTAAACATTTGATCATGTAAGGAGATACTGATACCTTAAGTAAAGGAAAGATGTACACTAAAACCTTCCCACGAGAAGGAGCATCTTGACATGGCGATACAAGTACCAGTAATGCAAGAAACAGCAGTGTCCATTGGCTTGGTTTGCAATCATTATAGATTAACTCAATCTCAAAAACTTCAATTAATTTCTTCATTCTTTAACTTGGGAAATAGCATCTTTGAGCCTTAATAATTTATCACTTCATATATCTAAGTTATTTCTCAATTAGAACCAAATATCAAAATCATCAAACTAGTGTTTCAGTTAGAGCAGAATCAAACCTCAAGATAGCAAACAAATAATGTAATTATTATCAATGTTTTCTTTCCACAAATTAAAGCAAAAAAGAAGAAAAAGATCAAGAGAAAAGGAGAAAAGAACTGCTTACCCCCGGACCAAGATCATAACCAATCGCATTTGTTCCTAATCCAGACAACAGTAACAGTGGATGATTCCTCTTAGGTCCCTGCGAAACACACAACTCCATCACAAGCATTCAAGATGTACATGCCCATAAAAGTTTAATTACATGTATCTATACAAATATAATCACCTGAGGTGAGGGTGTGTACCGCCAAAGGGCGAGACGCCAAAGCGAGTTGGGCACTGGCACGTAATGAAGCTCGTCAGCGGTACAAATTGAGGGCTTGTCTGCGACTTTACTGCCAGCAACGGCATTGGTGCTGACAGCTCGAGCTCTGAGCTTCGCAGGGGACGAGCAGAGACTGTGGCGCTGGGATAGTTTTGGGATCTGATTGGGAAGAGGTAATGGATGGTGGCCATATGGGTTGCCGGGGGGGGAATCTAGTTGTAAGAAGACAACCATTTTTCATGTTATTTGCATTGGTTTCGTCGAAATCTTCGTAAATTTCCCGAAGATATTTGTTTATATATGTCAAACTGATATGCACGTGATGTAAAGTAAGCCGAGAAGCAAGTATAAGAGACTGTAGATTTCATAATTCAATTTTGTTCGCCATGCATGACATGGCTAATTCTGAACCACGTGCAGAAAGAACTATTAAGGAACTACCTTTGTCATTGCTTCCGCATTCTTCCGTCTCGCAAGCTAGTTCCACAGAGCAATTTCACAAGCTAGTTCTGAATTTTAATGGTTTGGTTTGATTCTCCACGGGAATGGTAAACTTGGAATAGTCGTTGGGTGGATAAATCATGAAAGCAACTTCACATTATACCTGAAAAGAGGTCAAAGGGCAGCAAAAGTTTCCACTCAAAGCAACAAATTTTGCCATTCTCAGTTGCCAAACTTGCAAGCTTTATCTTGATCATAAATGATAAGCAGAAAGATTAGGTGAACAACTGAATGATGGAATATCAATTAACAAATATCAAGGCCTTACAGAAATAAATCAGTTCCAAAATCCATCAAATACACGAGTTCTACAAAGTATTCTTGATACTGAAGATTTTGGTCCAAGGGTCTATAATATGAGCGATAGGATTATGTATCAATTGCTTAAATTGAAAAAAAAATTTCAAGAAACGTATCTAAAGTAGCACATCAACTCTTGAGGAAACCGGGTCTGACTTCTGTGTGATATCTCATGTGCACTAGAATTCTGACAACTATTCTAAATTGTCAAAACTTCTCGAAGTACACCTTCACGGCTTCACCCCCAGGTTTCTATCACTAGCGGGTCAAAAGTTCGGCTTTATGTACTTCGCCAAGATATGTTCATGTTGATGATTTGACAAGAAAAAGAATGTGATGAGCAATTTCAGCAGAGGCGTTTGGCTTTGCAACCTGCAGAGCCCTCTGAGACATCTCTGTTCTCAAGTTCTCATTTTCTGCCAAAGACCAAGCATGAAAGAACATTCAATCTTAGGGAGGCATTGTAAATTGCAAATGACAGAATYCATGAGCAAAGCTTGAGTTTGTTTTCTTGTAAAACAAACACTAATATTGCAACAAATGAATATCTATGCTGCACGAAAAGCATTTGAGAAGGAAAATTGAACAAGTTGTACTAACGTTTTTCAATGTGAAAGAAAGACAAGACAAAACAAAGACCTTGATTTCCTCATTCTAGCTGCAAGTAGAAAGATCATGGCCCTTAATATTACAACGTTCAAGATGTGMTTAAACTTGACTCTCATTGTGTAAATAATTAAGTTTGGAATTCAAAAGAAATAAAAAGAAACTAGAATGAATTAAGCAAAACAGCTCATATACTTCAATTTAATGGCAAGAGCATTTATAGTAATGAACTTATCAGGAATGGTAGTTCTCATACCTATAAKTTGTACAATAGCATGTCTGAGAGTTATTGAGTCAAGTTCGTCTTCTATTATAACTCGTGAACCCGCTAAATCAGCCATCAGAGAAGCATTTTTCAATTGGTGTCCTTCAGCAACATTGGGTGATGGTATCTATGAAATAACATAGCAAAGTTATTCAACCTACTATTGCATATATTTACAAACCGCTCCAGAAAACATCTTAGCTGATACTAAGCATACATATCTTAGAAAATATGTAATTTGATTCAATCACTCAAAATAAGAAATGTAAATTGACCTCGGCGTCATCCCAAAACAATTGCGTTGTGATTTTGGCACAACATAAAAGAAACTACAAATCAAGAAATACAGAGAGAGATAGAGGGAGGTACATAATGTCATTGTCTATTTAAAATATGACTGCAGTCTCTTGTGGAAGTTTCTTCATCAACAGATAGCTTTGTATTTCAGATCTTACCACAAGAGACATGGTTTTTGGCTTTATTTAAGTCTAACAGCTATTAGCGTCTTAGGCCCAATTTAATAGTGCAATTCACCACTTCAAATTAAACCAATTAAGTGCTTATTTGACTAAGAATGTTTGATAATATAATGTAGAATGTCTTAATATCTCAGGTGCCTCCCAAATCCTGTTATAAATTTGCAAGCAATAAAGTTTTAACTTATCACTTATCAGTGAATAACGTTCAGATGCACAGCTTTAATAACTTTTATTTATTAGACAAAATTAGCTATATCCTCTCCTCTATTCTTCCAAATAATTTCTAATAATTTCCAGAGATGTTCCGTTGTACTAGTTATGGGGCTGTTCTCCTAAGCTTAAAAACAGCTTTTTCTAAGCTTATTAAAACAAATCCTATACCTTTTGGCAACATCACATAAGACAGTATCTACAACTTACATCAACATAAACTTTTGAATATACTGAGCTATTTTCAAAGAATTCAATTCCATTTGATATGTGCAACTAATCTCAGTCCTCTGACAAAGAAATACTTTCAAAAAAGAAATATAAGTTATTTCCCATTGATTATTCGAGAATTTATTATGGGAACAGTTTCGAGTCTGAAAAGGGAGGCTGTGCATTACACTAGCTAGCTTACAAGTTACACTAGCTAGCTTACAAGTTACACGGGAGGGTATGCTATGGGGTATTAGTGATGCAATCTAGTGGTTTTAGATTGGGAGCATGACCAGGAACGCACTGTTTGGAAGCAACTCATCTCAATGATGAGCAAATTATATCAAGAATGACTCACTTATTAAGCTTTAATTTAATACCAGGATGGAAGGTTTTCCAGTTGCCAAAATCTCATAGCAAGTCATGGCCCCAGCTCTTGATACGATAAGGTCTGCAGCTGCATATGCCAAGTCCATAGAGTGCAAGAACCTTCAGAATGTTACAACTAAATCAAAATCAAGAAAAAAGTTACAGATCCAAAGTTGCAATCAAATATGAGATCGGAAAACTATCAAGCTCATCTGACTAAGGCCTTGGTCACCTTCATAAGCTTGTTAACAATTTTGAGGAAATAATGCACCGATAGATAGAAACTTAAAACTAAAGTTTTATGCATCTGAATCAATAAGGTAATTAAGCTCATCCAACTAATACCTTGATCACTTAATAAGCATGCAAAAGATTCTCCAGAAATAACACATTTATAAGATTCAAGTTCAAATGCCATGGATTTCTCTTTGAAACTCGGTAAGAAAATGAGAAAAACAGACTGAAACTTGCCAGTTGCCACGGCCCCCTAACTGAAACTTCCTTGAAAGTCAGTTATGAGATTATAAGATGAAACAAGTATTGGTCAGAATAATCAAACTTCATTATATGCGGGTTTCTAGTGAATACAAGAAGTCCCACGAAATATTTGATCCTCTCTTTTCTGCTGCCATTATAGAAGTAAATGCGTTAATGTATTAGACGTCAACACAGTGACCAAATGAATATGCACATGATATCAAAATATTATTTGAGGAAATTCCAAAAGAAATTCTGGTAAGAAAGCATCCAATTGGACATAAAATAGCTTACGGTGTAAGAATCAACCGAGGATATTTCTTGACAAGACTCTCCATTTCATCAAATGCTTCCACACCTGTCTGCCAAATGATGAACAAGTCCTCATGGTCACTCAACATCTGATAATAAGAGTTCAATAGGGCAATATTGATTGCATTGGCACCCAAAGACCCTCCAAGAACCAATAATAACTTCCCCTGTTCCTTTTTCACCTTCGGAAAGAAATGCATTCTTGCATTGGCCTTGGAGATGTGTTTGTTCAAAGACAACCTCACAGGATTACCACACACAATACACTTTTGCCTTTGCCAAAAATACTCCACACTTGAATTGAAGGCTACAAAAACTTTATCAGCAAACAGAGAAAGCACCCGATTTGCAATCCCGGGAACCGAGTTTTGCTCTTGTATTACCAAGTGAAGGCCTTTTAGCGCTGCAGCTACACAAATAGGGAATGAGACATAGCCACCGGTGCCAACTATAATTTGTGGGTTGAATTCTTCAAAAGTTTCGAAACTTTTGATCAGGGATTTGGTAAGGAAGTAAGGGAGGCTGACGAGATTATGGAGCGAAAATAATGGGCGGGCCAAAGGGGCAGCAGGGACTGCAACAAAAGGGTAGCCAACGGAGGGCACGACTGTGCTTTCCATTCCGGTTGGGGTTCCTATAAAGAGGATTTCGATATTAGGGTTTAGACTTTTAAGTTGGTCGGCGATTGCCACAGCTGGGTATATGTGGCCACCAGTGCCACCGGCGGCAAATACAATTCGGAGAGTGTCACTGGCAGCATTTCTTTTTGAGGAACTGGTCTGTTCAGTAAGTCCATTGAAAGAGAGACAGCAGATGATCTTGAGATTCCTGAAATACAAAGACAAAAAAGCTCTGTTAGCATCACTATAAGTGAACAATTGCTGATCTCTACATATCCATTTTAAAGAGGAAGAGAACTTGCTCTGTGTTGGGATGCAAAGAGTGAGAAGCGGAATATCTGGGAGTTGAAAGTTTTGGAGTGAAAAAGGAGTTCGAAATGGAGGCCATTAACTACAATGGCTAGAATTGAAGATGAAGTTTGAGGGGAACATCTGGCTCTAACAGTTCCAAGGTGATCCAGATACTACTACTCTACTAGATTCCAGTGTCCAGTGAAATATTCAATCGGCTATTCGGCTGCTTGGATCTTGCAAGTGGAAGTTCTACTAGTATTAATTTCTCCTGGTAGTTTTCAGGTTTCTTTTGAGTAATCTTTTGTGTTATCTGTAAATATTTCTATTTAATCACATGTTTATTGGAAACCTGGATTTGGGAACTCGAGTCACGTGTTGGTCCTACTAAAAATTGCTATAGCTCGTGTTTGCCTTTTGAATCTGAGTTGCCATTCCAGTTGTATTCTTCTTGGGATTAATAGATCTTATTGGTTTCCAAAGCAAGATGAATTAATTAAGTACTTTGCTGTTTTTAGTGTATGAGAGCTGAAGAGTCTTTGATGTAGACTTTGTAGTATAAGATTCTCGAAGCATCAAACAACCTACTGCTGCTGCTGTATAGTTTCTCAGATTTGACCTATTCTTTGCATCAGTTTCCTCGTACTGTGGCCTCCTTGAATTTACGTTCTACAGGTGCATCCTTCGTTGGCTGTGGGTTCCAGATTTTGTTTTGATGGTGCCATGTTGAAGTTGTCTCATCTCTATGACTTGCTTTGAATTCTTAGCTGCCTGCTCTTACCAATCAATCACAGATCTATGCTTTGACTGAGATCATGTTTTGGTCATAGAATATTGGCCTGTGAAATGATTATTCATATTTCCTCCGACTAGAAGTAATACAAATCCCTTTTGTTTTGGCCTTCTTTTTCCTTGATGATCACATTTTATCCTTTTCTCTAGTGTGCGGTTCTTGTATCTATTATTATTTCCCAGCCCGCCTRCCTGTGTTTCACTGGAGCAGATACATTGAAGAGTTGAAAATGATAATATTGCATTATCCAGGCAATGGCAGCTTAAAAGAATGAAGGCCATTTCCTGGATATAGGAATCTAGGAGCCTGATTCTTCTATGGATTTCTAACGTCCCTCACTTTTTGCCCTACTGTTAATATTTCCACAAGGGGACGCTGAACAGTAATCTGTGAGGCCTCCTTTTTTTATTTTTTCTTTCAAATGATGATACTTTATTAGGTTAGTCCAACTTTGACCATGTATTGAAAGCCTAAAAAGGCCAAGAATCAGGCATTAAGTCACGCATGGCAAATGGTTTATGCAGTAATATCCTTCAGCTAACTGGATCATCTTTTAACTTTGCCTGCAGCTAAAATAAAAGCCAAAGTTTAATGCGCCACATATTTATGCTCTGTCAAAGGTCCAGTGTTCTTCAGTAGTAGATGTAGGTATTAATTCATGAATACTAATCCAGGGGTATTGACTGAAAAAAGCCATGCCTCCACCCGTAGTGCTCATAAAAATGTAAAAGTTTTGATCCCACAGTAATGATTTCGCTTGCAGCTCTGCTCTTTGAGGATGAGGAAAGGTTAGTGCAACTCAGTCTCAAAGGGTGGGGAAATTATCAAATGCTGATCAACTTATCTTTTTAACTTAGAAATAGTCGAGACTTCTTTTTGTAACATCCGATGAGTGAATGGTGCATAATATGAAATCTCAATATRCAAAATAACATTCCGTTTATTCTTAGCATCATTGTCTAGACATAGTTGCTAGTAATTGGCTTATTTCTACTTCCGCAATGGCCAAAGGAAAAAATACTCAAACTAACCGGTAATACACTGCAAATGCACAATTTAATGAAAGTAATGACCTATTTTCCGGCAAGCCCAGACGATTTACCTTTGCTACCATCACTGCATGCGAAAAATGCCACCCAATCCATGATTCCAAGAGTTCTTCATTTATGGTTGTGAAGTACTTATTTGCTGTCCTATATTGTCTGCAGCTAAATTTGGGGAACTCTGCGACAACAACGCTGCAGCAGCAGGACTCATGCTTTGGTACTGTGGAAGTGCTGTAGCTGGATTTTGAGCATAGTATGCATGATCACGTGTGGGATGGGCATATTCAAAACCATAATTTACAGTGGAAGTAGAACCAGCAGGGATTGATTGTGATGGAGGAGGCATTTGAGAAAGGCCGTAGTATTGCTGCTGAAACTGATTTGGTGGAACTTGAACCAATGTGGGGGTTGTCGTAGCTGCAGATCTATATAAACTTGCTGGAATTTCAGGCTTCTGCATAGTTGTCTTTGCCGGATAAATGGATGGAATAATTTCCTTGTAAGTTGTGGATGAAGGAACAAAGGTTGGATTTGGTGGTGGTAGTGGTCGGCTTGTAGATACTGAAGTGGCATCAGCTATGTTGGATTGCATAGTCAAGTTGTAAGGCTGAGCCTGAGTGACAGGTAGCAAGTACATTGGATACTGCTGATCTATCTGTTGATGAATCACTTGCTGTTGTGGAGGTGCATAGATTGGATAATAAGAAGAGATTGGCACTTGACTTGTCACAGGATGCTGAATATATTGTGCACTAGTTTGAAAGTATTGCTGCTGCTGCTGATTTTGCTGTAATGGCGGCAGAACCGCAGTGTCTTGAACTTGCTGCATAAGAATTTGAGAGCTTGGATCCGTAGTGCTGTTCTGGTGATCAACTGCAGCAGCAGGAACTCTGATTTCCCTATTTGAAGTAGGAATTGCATCCTGGTAAACCGCCTGCTTTGAGAGGGAAGCGGCAGATGCAATACTTGAATCACTGGAAAATTGAACGAATGGATTAGGCCATGCAAAATACAAGAGAGTTGAAAGTATGTTATTCTTCAATTTTTGTCCTGATGAAGAATTAATCATAATCACACATTCATTCGGATATATTTCATAAAACCAAGCACAACATATAGAAGAACATATTTTCCTGAGCTTTTCCCCTTCACTGGGACTGCGAGGAACTGTTGAGACTGGTTTGTGATAAGTAGTTGCATTTTAGGAGGTGACATGTTGCATCAACGAAAAGGTTAGGAAACTTATCCTTTAGTGATCAAACTTAGCTAATTATGTTATCATTTCCAAGTGATCTGGAAGAGTCTATGGACTTTTAAGCTTCCTGTTCATATAGTGATTAGATTATAAAGTATGTTTCCTCATCTATGGATTTCTCAGCAATGGAAAGATTACAAGTGAAGACCACTGGAAAATATGTTACCTTGCAACAGAATCTGGTGAGGGCAAGTTGTAACCGCCGGCATGCTTTGAATCTGGTGATGGCAGATTATAGACATCAAGTTTCCGCTGTACTGGCTGCAGCGGAAGAGGAGGCTTCCGAAGCCCAGTAGGTGCTCCGTGATCTGATCTCTCATCATCAGAAATAATGCGACTGAAATTCTCCCCTGTAACAGTTGCCGAGTTCGCCCCGGCACCAGATGAGACATTGATTACACCACCAACGGTGACAGAAAGAGGCGGTGCTGCAGTCGTCAAGTTATTAGGTCCATTTGAAGCTACATTCATCTGAGAAAACTGCTCATCTAAAGTGACAATCTGATTACCCTCTTCAACTCTAACCTTGATTGGGGGGAGATTCGACATGGATGGAGATGAAACACTTGATTCAAAGGAAGAGGTTGTTTCAACCATTGGTGAATCAGTCAGTGTTGAATGTACATCTGGAGTAAAATTCTTGATGACTTGCTTATTGCCACCCAAAGGCTGATTCTGAGCCTCCAAATCCACACAAGAACCCCTATTGTTAACATGACTATCGTCAAGTTCTAGCAAATTATCAATGGCAGCTGAATCAGAGTGTCCTCTTGGAAGCAAACCAGAACCATTCAAAGCATCAACAAACCATGTCTCAGACTTGGCATCAGCAAGCAGGCAACCCATGGAAGCTGCAGTTTCAGGCTTGGCAGGAAAGAGAAATAAGCGAAGCCGAGAAGGTTTCACTGGTGAGGTAGAGTTTATACGATCATACTCTTCTATCATGTTCTCCATGTCCTCATCAGTAGTTAAAGATACAAGGGAGTCAAGGTCTTCATTTGGGAGCTGGTACTTAAGTGTGAATGGACGTCCATTTAAGAGGCTGCGGGAGAGTCTTGAATGGAGCTCAGAGAGAGAAGAATGGCGGTCCGCCACCACAATGCGCGTTTCTCCTCCAACATAGCAGAGGGACTTATCATGGGGACGAGGGATGATGTGTCCCCCATAGCTGCACATAAGGCGTAGTTTGGCACCTGGAACAGGTGGCAGAGGCTCATCCCATGTATCTGTCTGGTGTGACCTTGGCGAAGAATTGGCTGAATCCGGGTAGTTGAGGTGGTTAACCGTGGC
Organism: Rhazya stricta; assembly: GCA_001752375.1. Lineage (NCBI taxonomy): Eukaryota > Viridiplantae > Streptophyta > Magnoliopsida > Gentianales > Apocynaceae > Rhazya > Rhazya stricta. Next base: position 2,203,482 of record MEJB01000012.1, on the reverse strand, counting down.
AGTGGCAGAATGGATAGGTGAAGATATGGTGGTGGGATGGGATGGTGGATCCATCAATTTTTGTACAGAGGAATTGATAAGGATCCTTTAGATGGGGAGCAAAGCAACGGTAGAGAAAATGTATATATTATAAGCTGATGCTTGATTTGTACTGAAGCTTTTGCATTTGACAATTACTGAATACTCAAAGCCTATAGCTTACACCATGTGAACTTCTAAACTAAACTTTACATTCCAGTAGTCATACGACAACCAAAGACGGATGACAGTTGTTGCTCTCCAAACTCATTCATGGCTTTGATGATTTGGTTATAAGAAAACATTCAAAATGAAAAGTTATGATCAAGTACAGTTCATTAAAGAAATAATATCTCTGCGCAAGATCTGTCTCTCGGCCTCGGGGGCGATTTCTTTTTTCTCTTTGGCCGAGGGTGGGGGGTGTGGGGTGGTGTTGCAGCAGATAGAAGAGCTGTTACTCTGCTGTCAAAAATGGTTCTTGGAACCATTTTACGATCTAAACAAGTTGCAGAGATAAGAATAGGCCAGGGTGCACGTGTGGAATGATTAGAAATGATAAAACAAAGGTTTTCTGCACATGAAATGTCACCTGAAGAAGTGGGGATTACTCAAATTTTGATGGTGAATGCATGAATAGTTTTGAGTGTAATGGCGGGCATCGAAAGCAATCCTTATTTCTATGAAATTCTTGCTTTATGCTTCCTTAAGATTTGCGGACTTTGTAATGCCAAAAAGTAGTTCCCAAGAGAGAAAACTTTGCAGGGAAAGGTTGCACTGGATTTGAACTCTACATTTGAAGCTCCATTGAAAGAACAAGGTCCAGTAGTACTTGGAGCGGGCCATCAAAGTTAAATAAAGAAGAAAAAATTACTACGCGTTTTGAGCCAGTTACACGTTCTTTCTTGGGCACATTCTTGTATGCCATAAAGATAATTTTAACTACTCCCTCCATTTTTTCATTATTTAAATATGTCACAATAGGTAAAATTAATAGATTAACGAGATAAAAATTGGTGTAAAATAATTATTAGAATAACCTTTTCTTGAGAAAGAAGATAAAATGAGAGAAAATATGTTGACTTTGAAAATTGCATGGATTTGTTGGTTTGGAAACTAAATAAAGAGAAGATGCAAAAATATATAACAGAGTCTTGATATATGGTATGTAACCTATTTTAGAACATAAGAAAAAGACTATATTATGACTTACTTTAAAAATCAGAGATACTATTTCTTGGCTCAGATAATATGCTCTGCCAATAGATTAGCTGAGGCTGTTGATAGCCGAGTAGTCGCTGGATCTGTTGACGATGCTGTCATCTGACTATTAATTTTTTTTTTTTTTGGTTGTAAATTTGATGAAAGAGAGCTGTTTTAGAGTAACTTTTACTCTTACTTTTTCATAAACTAAAATTTAAATGTACGTCGTGCTCTTCGAATCTTCAATACACGTTCCTTCTATATTAAACAAAGCACGACTTGTATATATTTTAGCGACTTCGAATCTTCTAGTACACTTTTCTGATTCACCAATGAGAGCATAAAGTTTATATATTTTAACTACTAATATTATGCCTCAAAATAGGGTCTAAATCTGTATTTAAGACGTGGCACGACCGTATTCTCCAAAATTTTCTCTAAAKAATACAAGGCCTATTTACAATTCAAAACCTTCTAAAATCACAATTGAAATAACTATAAATTGATAGTGGATATGAAATGGAATTACAACCACCAGACAATATTCTAAAATAATTATAATGTAAAGTTCTACATACAAAGCAGATAAATTTCTTTAAAAAAAAGAAGAAAAGAACGGGATAGGCATACTCTGTATTTGCGCGTGGTAATAGTAGTAGCCAAAAATAAACTTAAGCATCTGAATAGGGATGTGTTGAAGGTAAATTTGATCCTTGGACTTGTGATTTGTCCGACCATTTGATTAACAATTGTAGTGTGTAAGAGATTAAAATTTGTACATTTTGGTAAGTGATGAAAGGTAGAAGACAAGATTTTGATTAAAAGTCACATTATTGAAGAGAAGTCACATAAGAATTATTAATTTATTGGACAATAATACAAAAATAGTTCAAACAAATCAACAAAGATGGAAAGTAATCGACTATAACAAAATTTCCTAGGCCATGGGACTAAGTATTATAACGTATCTTCTATTCGAAAACAAGCAACATGTTAGTAATAGCTGACTACTCTATTTGATTTCTAAGCGGACTCGATATTCGACCTTGTGATCGAATTTTCTTCCTTCATAGCATTTGTACTTTGCTTGCTTTCATCCCATAAATGGTCAACGTATACGCTACTCCTAATACTCCACTTCTCTTAAGAGTTTCACCTCTTGTGCTTCTAAGTATCTAATCCTTCTCCTCAGCTTTTGTCTTTCATCCTCCAGTGACATGCTTATCCTCCTTTCTCAATCGGATTCCTATTCTACTTGCTTTTTCTCTCGTTCACGATGATCTCGTTCCTTCTCAGCTTTCGCAATGTAATAGGCATAGTTTTTCTAATTAAGAATTTTCTCGTTTTGAGTCTCGAGGGCTTCTATCTCCCTTAGCAATTTCAATATTCGATAAGGCGAACAATAACTTTGTTCTTCTTTTGCAAGATGACATCTATTAATACGAAAAATTATTTATTATTAACACATATAAACTCAATCAATTAATAAATCATAAATATCAGCACAACATTACAATAAAAACAAACTTGGATCGCCACCTCACTAGTGCACAGTCCCAACCCAATCTAAGTGTTTCAAAACTTAATTTTAACTAAATGATCTAAAGCCTAAACTCTGATAACACTACATGTCACGCTCCAAAATTAGGTCTAAACCTGTATCAAAACATGGCATGACCATATTCTCTAAGGTTGTTCCTAAAGAATATAAGGCCTAATTAAAATTCAAAGCCTTCTAAATCACAAATGAAAAATAATAAGTCAATAGTGGATATGAGATGAAATTACAACCACCAATGGCAATATTACAAAACAATTACAATGTAAAGTTTTAAATATAAAACACATAACTTTCTTAAAGAAAAGCATTCTTCCACTAGCCATCAAAGGCTTTCTGTTTTGAAAGGGGAATGGGGTGGAATGAGTACACTTACTCAGTAAGCTAACATAACCTCCTCCTTATACTGAGAGGGAAAGGAATTTGACAATCTAGAAATAGTAACACTCAAGCTTCAAACGACTACACTTTAACTTAGAAATTAAAATAGAACAAATCATTAACCAATTATTTTTCAAAATATATTAATGATCAATCAGGTTGGGACATAATTAAATTAAGAGAATTTGAGTCAAATATTGAATTTATGCCTAACTGTGCTCCCATTAGGTTAACAAAACAAAGAGATTCTAACTTTTTATCCTTGCTAGATGGACCAATTAACAAAAAGGAACATGTTCCTCCCCCCAAAAAAATCAAATTAAATAACTTCTCAAATTACAATTTTTATTTTCTTTTTTCAAATATCTCTAAACCAAATTAGTTTATAATACTCATTTATCATAGTAAAAACTAATTGAGAAAAGTATTTGATATAGAAAAGACAATTTAAGAGAAGGAAAACGTGAAAAAGGGAAACCAGTAAAGCTATAGGAGAAAAGAAGAAAAGTCACTGCCTCACATAAGAAAATACTCTTTTGGATGGCGTGGCTATAGGTACATACTCTAAGTAGAAAATTTAGATAATATGTGTTAGTTTTCTAATATCTAGATAAAGAAGTCATAGCATACAAAAAAAGAAATAGATTATGGGTAAACCGAATATAGATTTCACAAATTGAGGGTGCAAAATCCTTTCTAAAGATCGGCATCTAGAAGGAACCGAATAAATAGAAGAAAGCCAAAGCATGAACTGAATATAAAGATTGGCTTTTCCTAATGGTAGAGAAGAAAAAGCTAACCAAATAGGATACTAAAATAGAAGAAAAGAACTAAAGAAAATCCATGAAGCTAAGCAAATATCATATGAAAGTCATRAACTAAAGAAATCAAATTAAAGCCATTAACTAGTCCAACCAAAGGAAAGGATAAAGAGATAAAGAAAGAAGAGGGAAAGAAAATAATGATAACCGAGAACAGGGAGGATGGCAAGTCAATGGAAACTAAATAAAAGAGAATGTTTGAAACATAAGCACGAACCCAAGGCAATTTTCAACTACAAAACGTAAACATTGTCCAATTCCCAAGAAAATCAACTTAGGTGTTTGATCCTGACAACAGAACTAAACCAATTTCTAAACTTAACTAAAGAAAATTAAAAAAAGAGATGTGATGACCACTTACGTCAATTGTAGACGAACAATGGTGATCTGTTTTAGATAATCGCTCTCTCAATTCGACAAACTGACAGGCAGCAACCGTACTATTTCTTAATTCTCTAACCAACTAATCCTATCCTTTTTTTAAAAAAAATTATTAATTATATTCTTATTTCYTTTTTAATCCCTATATAGTCAAATATCAGAAATCCCCTAGGGTAGAGTTTTACAACTAAGATAGAGGGGAAGAAGTGTTGTAGGGTTAATGATATATACACGTTATCCTCTGATTGGTGATAGAGAGTGGGTAGCAGGGAGTGTAGCATGAAATGGTATTAGAAGATTTCTAGCCTATGTGTTGGAGGGCTATTGGTTTGTTTTCCTATTTGTGCAAGTATACACGGCACAAGTAATATAATGATAAAAAAGTGTCAATCCCAATAGAACCATATTACTATAGCACAAAAGTGAATACAAAGAATAATCACAATAATTGAGATAATTACTACCTAAATAAGAGATATAAAATAAAATGAAAATAGAAAGTGAGTGAGGTGATATTAGAGGTAGAGAAAAGGCTACAGAAGGATGTGTCCACTATATGATAGATTTTGGTTAGGATAATGGGTCCTTTAAGTATAATGTCCAGAAGATATGGTCATGAAGGCTACAATATTATTCATAACACACTGATGATGTGGTGAGTACACGGTCAAATGGTTGCACCTATGCTAAAGAAATGATGATAGATATACTACAACACAGAGGGATATGTCCCCCCTAAAGGTTAGAGCCTCAACTTTTCCAGTATTTTGGTCCCTAACTACTTCTTTGACATTAGCCACCTTATCCCTTGGGAAACTAAGTCCTTGGCCCCATAATTGAGATTGCTTTGTCACAACAAGACCCAAAACCTATGATTAGAACACTATATGATGCTTAAGTTCATGTATCCACCACTAAACAGTTAGGAACAGTCGTACTAATTTTATTTGAGTCTTTACTAAGGTCCCTTAGAAGGAAGTTGCTCTCTCACTAGCAATCCTAAGAACCTATAGTGTGAGTATAAATCCATGCTATGAATATGATACAACATACTCTCCTATGCACACATCACTTGGATCATTTCAACGTATTCCCTMGCTACCAAGCAATGGAATTAACCTTAGCGTCCAGAACTAAAGCTCTAGATTTAAGAGGCATATTGAACTAATTAATACACTCACAACAAGAATCCAAATTAAGATAAAACACCTTATACTGCAAAATAGGTCACACTTGAATGCTACAAACCACTCACCCTACCCAAGACTTTCTAATAGGGTCAACAACCCATATATTGTTCTTAACTCTAACTAAGATGATGGTTTAATATTTGGATTAGATCCCTTAAGTAAACTGTAAACAAGCCTAAGCATGTATAACTTTGATTAACAGATCATCAACACTTAAGTTCACCACAAACCTTGAACAAAAATAAGATTAACTCATGCTTATAATATGAAAACACAAATTTGGACAACACATTCTATTTATTAAGAATATCAAATATCAATTCAAAGTTAGTACACACAGAATGAGAATATAGAAGATAAGTTTAGAAAAATTTTGTAAACCAATTGTGTGTGTTTTGTAGTTAACGTCAATACTATAGCATCTGCTTCACAGTCTGGTTTTTTGCTTCAATCCTCCGGCTCCTTCTCCTGTCAATTGACTCTATCACATCTTCTTAAAAATCCTCCAATGGCTTCTCTAATTCTAGCCAAACCTCCTCTCTTGGCCTTGGTCTCCAAAGAAAGATTTGAAAGTGTAAGAATGAACGGTAGAACTTTGGCAGTTGGCAATTGGCAAGGCTTCCTCTATTTATAATAATAGATGTTCATGCAAATTGTTCATTAAGTTGCCAAGTTGTTAGATGAGGTCCAATGAGAGTTGTACACGTGGCATTCAAATGGTAATTGTGGTCCAATAAGAAGCTTCAATGTGGCTGCAAAAGACATAAGAGAATGATTTGTCCAATAGCAAGCTTCAATATGGCAAACTTCTTTCTTTTGCTCCAGGTTTCCACACCTTTGTTATGTCATTCTTCCCTATTTTTGACATGCTATCACCTCCCATACTTAACATAATTGCTGTTGCAATTTGCAAGTTGCATAGTCAACTATTTTATCTTGTCAGTGATGATGTAGTAAAATGTTACTGTAGGTTATGCTACAGCATTCCCTTAGTTATATTTCCTAGCTTTAGCTCCCCTTGCTAAAGCAATCCAAATTCATATACAACTCAAATAAAATGTAGCTTCTAAACTCCAAGATTGTGTTGAAATCTGATAAATCATGTACTACAAAGAATAATATGCATTTATGCACAAAAAGACTATGAGAGTCATGATTTAGATATCAAAATGGAGTAAATAGCACAAACTGTGATATAAAAATAGGAATTAATTGAATACTTATTAAGGGCTCTAGATATTCTAGTAGAGCTGTCAAAATTGGATAAGCCCGTCAAGCTAATCCAGCCCACCATGCAAAATGAGTGGATTGAGTTCATTTTTATCAGCCTCCGGCTCAAAGTGGGCTGTAGGTTAGGGCAGGCTAGCTTGCCTATTAATTAAAAACAAAAAAAATTGTTTCCTCACCAAAAATCAAAATCATTCCTCTCTTCTCTTGTCTCTTCTAATTAAAATCAAAAGACCGTTGCTCTAACTTAGCTCATCTCTTCTCTATCTGAGATTCAGACTCTGTAACTCTCAACTTTGTTGACTGCCTTCTCTCTCAGTCATTACTGAGCATTCTGTCAGCCACTCGATTCGCTACTCGTTGACTCTGAGTCTCCCTCGCAATCGTCAATCACTATTGCCAGTCGCCACTCGTTAGATATGAAATAAACTCCCTTAGTGAAAACTTGTTTCTTGTTTCTTCTTTAACCAAATTTAAGAGCTTGTTTAGATAATTGGCTTACTTAATTCTTCGACTATTATTAATTATATATTGTATGTCTTCGTGGATAGGAATTTCATAATGGAAAAGCTCAATAAAATAGGATTTTCCTATATAAAATAGGGCTTGACCAACTTGAGACTTGAGAGACCATTCACGTTTTAATGACTTACAGAAATATGCATTTTATTTTGTCCAATTCTTCAATTAAAGGTCTTCTTGCCAGGCTTTTTGTGATAATCCACATTGCTTTCAAGCTTTAGGAGAAATTGTTTTATGGAACAAACCTTAATTCARTTCTAGTGCTCAATCTAGTAATAATACGGGTAGGGCTATTCCAAAAATGAGTTGAGGGGGAAATGGTGTTGGATTGAATTTTGTTGGACTTAGATAGGCTACTGCTCTATATTCTTGACTAGAAGAGTTTTCAAGGGCCTATAGTGATAACTAATTTCAGGGATTGGCTTTTACTTTTATGTTTCTTTTCTTTCTCTTTTATGTAAGTGTCTCGAATTTATAGTGAAGTTGTCCAGGGCTTACAATGTTACTACCACACGTTTCTTGATTTTAAGTGCATCTTTCTGTTTTTTATTTATGAATTGATATTCTTCTTCTTCTTTCCATTACCTTCTCCGTAGTATCTTTCTTTCTTTAGTCTACATATCTTTCATTATAGGTTCTTCATCAACATCTCTTCCTGACATGGTTATGTGGTGGTTTTGATTGTTTGGTCATTGAATAATCAGAAGCTCAATCTGAGGTATTTTTTCTGACTTCATAACATATTGGGATTATAGGATGTGATATGACAAGTTATAGTTTGCGTTATGTCTCCTTGTGTCTCTTCAAGTGAAAATAAACTACCTTATTTGTATTCATGGGATTGAAGTTATTCTTTTAAATCTGGAAACTTTTGTTCAACTTGTAAATGTAAATTGTGTATAATTTATGTATTAGAAGTATTATGTGTATTTATTGGTTGGCAGTTATGACATGTGGACAATAAAATGTTCAGTTCCCATATATTATATGTTGAATTATTAGTTCAATAGAATTTGGTGTTTGAATAATGATGATTGAATTTATTTAATGTTTGATAGAGAAAGGAAAATTGTAATTATTATTAWTTTTTCTTTTATTTCAATTTATTGCAAATGTACTCTACTTCTCTAAATTAAACAATTAATTTAGACGGTCATGAATTCACAAGTACTAAACATGATCAGCGGTCAACTAAAGCTAAGCCTATGAGGTCTAGAGAAACTTCTAATATTTGGAATTATTTATATGAAGATAGAAGGGAGTCGAACACTGGATGGTACAAATAGAACTGAATGTAAAAGATGTAAGAGAGACTTTAAATGTGGGGGTAAAAAATATGAGACTTCTACATTGTGGCGTCATTTTAAATCTTGCAAGAAATTGAAGTTTCATGATGTGGGCAAATGGTTCCTGATCAAGATGGGAAGATGAGGTCCAAAAGAGTTGACCAAAAAACTTCAACGTGAGTTATTAGTTGCTGCAATCATTAAACATGATTTTTCATTTTCATTTGTTGAATATGATGGTATTAGAGCTTGGGTGAAGTATATAGATTCTGATATTGTTTATACTTCTAGAAATACTCTTATTTCTAGCATTAAAAGTCTATATTTGAGAGAGGAAGAGAGAGTTAAGCACATTTTGGCTACTATATAGAGTAGAGTTTACTTAACTTTAGATTTTTGTGCTTCAATCACCAGTCAGGGTTATATTTGCTTGACTGCTCATTTTTTTGCTAATGATTGGAAATTGAATAGTAAAAGTTTTAGCTTTACTAATATGCCTCATCCACACTTGGGAGTGGATGTAGCTGAAAAATTCTTTGAATTTTTGAAAGAATGGGGGATTGAGAAAAATGTTTTCTCCTTGACATTGGATAATGCATCTAGTAATGACAATATGCAAGTTCATTTGAAAGAGAAACTCTCTTTGCATGATAGCTTATTCTGTGAAGGTGAGTTTTTTTATGTTCATTGTTTTGCTCATATATTGAATATCATTGTCCAAGAAGGTATGAAAGTGTCTACAGTAGCTTTGAACAAAATTAGATAATCAGTTAAGTATGTGAAAGGTTAGAAGATTAGAATGGAGAAATTTGAAGAACGTGTAAGAGCAGTTGATAATATTAATAGTAGCATTAGCTTGCGATTCAATGTGTCTACCCGTTGAAATTCTACATATCTAATGTTGGATAGTGCCATCAATAATAAAAAAGACTTTTTTATTATTGGATTCAATGATAAAAATTATAAAAATTATCCTTTAGTTGAAGACACTACAAGAAAACGTTTATTTGCGGCGGTTCTATGGTGACAAAATCGCCATATAATGTTTTTGAGACAGCTTGATTGCGGATTTCAAAGTTATGTTCGTTCAAAGTTTTTGTCTTTATGGCCCTATTTTAGGGGCCAAAATATTACTGAATTTTGATTCTAAACATTATGTTATGCATATCCATTCGAATGCTAAAACTAGTGTTTGTTTGCCTTGAACAGACAACCTAGCGCAAAATTATGACCTTTTACATACGTTATTCAACATACTACAAATAATAAGATCCATAACTATATATTAGTTGAAATAATTGAAAATAACGTTAATAACTAACTAATTCTAGACTTGACCTCTCTATTACGCTTCCTTCATTCTTTCAACCAACAATACTAGTTTATAGGGATTTCATTTTGTTTTTTCCTCTTGAATCATTATATATATCTTATATAGTTTTGTTCAAAATAAGAAATAGATAAAAGGTTCAGTTTKTCAGTATGTTTGTATAGATTTTACATATTAACTTTTATATTTTATATTTTTAAAAATTGAAAACTTCAAATAATAGCATTTACAAAAAGATTAAAAAAAATAAATGCCACTATTTACAATGGTTCACACAAAATAGCCACAAATAATATGTTATTTGTGGCAGTTCATTGAAAGTCGTTGTGAATAGGAAAACATTTTTACGACAATTCACGTTAAACTGCAGTAAAAAAGTTCTAACCTACTATTTCTGACACCTTATTTACAGAAGTTTGATGATCACCGTAAATAACTCGGCTTTTTTATGGCTAACCACTGCAGATATAATTATCGCAAATACTCATTTTTCTTGTTGTGAGAATGGAAAAGAGGAGAGAAAATATGTGAGTTTCTTGAGGTGTTTTATGAAGCTACTAACTTGATCTCTAGTTCTCCTTATCCTACATCAAATTTATAATTTATGCAAGTTTGGAAGATTGAATTTTTATTAAAGGAAAACTTGTTGAATGAAGATGAGGTGATAAGTGACCATGGTTCTTCAGGAATAAAGCTTTCAATGTTATAGTTCTTTATTCTAAGGTTAAGAGTGATCCTATTAAATGCCAAGAAAATATGTCACTTGTGAAGACAAAGCTATATAAACTTTTTAACCAATATTCTAATACTAACGTGACAAGTTCTTCACAACCACAATCTTCTTCTATGAGAAGTATAGCTTTATACAATGTAGGAGGAGTTAAAGGAAAGGGATGAACCATCTTTGATGTAAGTGTATGAATACTTTCTTATTTTTCTCATTGTATTCTCTAAATAATTTATATTGTATTTCAATAACATACTTTCGTTAATATAGGAAATAATGGCATATGAGAGCTAAACAATTACAAGTATTAGAAAATCTCAATTGGATCTCTATATGGAAAGCCTAAGTTTGACTTTGCGTATTATAAGGATTTGGATGTCTTGGAGCATTGGAGGAATCACAAGCATAGGTACTCAACCATTTCCTTAATGGCATGTGATGTTTTGGCTATTTCTATCACCATTGTTGCACTAGACTCGACTTTTTTCCATTAGTGCTCGTGTGCTCACCAAGTATAGAGTTCCACCATTCATGAAAATATGCAAGCTCTTATTTGCACTCGTAACTGGTTACATGGCTATTCTATTAATGGTAAATTTGTTTACAAATTTTTATGTTCTTCACTTAGTTTATATAATGACTTATTGTAGTTTTAAATTTTAGTACCTTTATATTCATCTATTTTATATACAGATAACAAAGAGAATGCAAGTATTAAAACAACTTTGTCCAATCAAGGATTGAATCTTCTAGAGGACGTGGATGAAAAGAGAGGGGAAGGGGATGGAGAAGATTTTGATATGAATAATGATGTATTAATTATTAATTAATTTTAAGGAACATAGTAACTTTGTTAAATTTTCTAGACTTTGTTGAGTTTTATATGCTTTATTAATTATCTTTGAATTATGGAATGAATGGGTATAGGCTATAATATGTTGAATTATACTTATTATTTAAATGTCATGTAATTAGAGATTTTTGTGATTTTTTTAGGAGTTTCTAGGAATGTTTTAATTTTTAATATATATTTTTATTTTTGGATGGGTTGGCCTAACTAACTCACTCCCTACCTTGGGTTGGATTGAGTTGAGATTTATAGTCTTGCGCTAGCCTATGCCTGCCCATGGCTGGTTTTTTGGTGAGCACGGCTTGCTCTCCCCACTCCACTGAGCCCATTTGACAACTCTATCTTATAATACAGTTGCCTAATACATTTTCTTTCTACACCAATCAAAACATGACATATATATATCTTAACTCTTACAATAGAGGAGAAGAGGTGTTGGAGGGGTTAAAGATATACACACGTTGTGGTCTTATTGGTGTTAGAGATTGTGAAGCAGGAAACGTACTAAAAGATCTCCATTGATGTTGGAGGAGTTAAGGATGTATACACATCGTGCTTTGATTGGTATTAGAGGGTGTGTAGCAGGTAAAATATTTAAGATCTCCAACGTCTGATTGTTGTAGCAAAAAATGGGTAGCAAGGAGTGTACTAGAAGATTTTTAACTCATTTTCCACTCCAAGAAGCTAAAGCCTCTTTTGGGTCTGAATATTCTAATACACTCCMTGCTACATATTTCTCTACCACACCAATTAGAGAGCACGTCGTCTATATAGATTTAGCTTCTAAGATAGAGGAAAAGAGGCGGATTTAAGTACATATAAGCATTGTAATCTGATTAGTGTAGCAGAGATTGTGCACTAGAGTATATTAGAAGAACTCTAGCCCCTCTTTTCACCGAGTCCGGATCTTTTAGTATATTTCTTGCTACACATGCATTCTTTTTCACCAATTAGAGCACGACGTATATGTATATAGAACTCCTAAGATAGAAGAGAAGRAGAATTGGAGGAGTTAAGGATATATATATACGTCATGTAGAGAGTGTGTAGGGAAAAGTGTGAGAGAAAATCTCCAACAATTTTCACATCTCTTGTGGAGGTTAAGAATCTTCTAGTGCACTTTCTTATGACACTCCCTACTACACACCTTTTTACATACCAATCAGAGGTTCTAGATCTTCTAATACACTTTACTACTACACTTTCCTTCTATACCAATCAAAGCACAACATGTATATATCTTAAACCCTAAGATAGAGGAGAAGAGATGTCGAAGGGGATAATGATATATACATGTCGTGCTTTGATTGGTGTTAGAAACTGTGTAGCAGGGTTTGTAGTAGGAAAGTGTACTAGAAGAGCTCTAGGCCTAATTAGAGAATGACGTTTATATATCCTAAATCATCCAATATTTCTTCTCCTCTATCTTAGGAGTTAAAGATATATAAATGTTGTGCTTTGAATGGTGTAGTAGAGAATATGTAGCAAGGGTTGTACTAGAAGATCCAGAGCCCTCTGAATCTAAAATGGGCGAGAGATCTTCTAATACACACTCTCATGCGAGAAGCTTTACGGTGGGTGGACATTAACTCGTTGGTGTAATAAAAAGTGTATTGCAAGGGGTGTATTGAAATATCCGGAGTCATAATCAAATATCTAATTGCTCATTTCAAATTCAAACTCAAACAATTTATTTCAGGGATTGCTAAATGTAACATTTCAAATTTCCATAGGCTACATATTTTAAACAACCTTTACAATAATAACCCTATTATATTTTGATAGACTTTATCTCTTTATAAAAGTTTCTCTGCCATCTCTCTAAACTATCGATCATATCTATAGATTATTTGGATTTTGACTGCATATCTTGTTAAACATCATAATGGTTAACGATTGAAACTACAAAAGTTAATTTTTGGAGTTAAAAATCAAAAAATAATGATATTTGCTTTTGCATTTTTTTTGAAATTTTATGCAAAACGAGACATAATATATTAGCATAATGAAATATAAACAATTTTTTAGCATAATATAAACAAATTGAAGCTTATAATGAAATATATTAAATATATAATTTTAACATAATAATATAATGAAAAAATTTCAAAAGAAAAATAACAAAATTAAAATATAAAGCAGAAAAACACTAGCTGGGTGGCTCCACGCGGCCTGCACGGTTCTGTGGTTGCCTAAACCACCTTTTTTTTTCAAAAAGAAAATCATTTTTTTCAATTTTTTTACATAGGTGTAGAAGAATATTATGTCCTGGGAATAATAGAGGATGTGCTTATATCAAAGGTATTTTTAAAACGTGTTCAACATATTATATTTGAGGATTTTGGGTGCTGGGTTCAACTAGCATTTTATTTAACGAATTTAGAATGCATATATCCATTTTCATAGGATTTGGATTTGAGGGAGACTTGTCCACGCTGCATATACATCCCGATAGGATTTGGGACTATGAGACCATATCAGCTTACATTTTTCTCACAAAACATATGACATCATTATCAATCAACAAAAATGTTACTAGTAGTATAAGAAATATAATAAAACTAATCAAAACTACAAGGGGGGAACATTTTTGAGAAGGTTGGTCGATTCTGGAGAGCAGTCAACACAATGCCTGGGCATGGCGCTCCTAGGCATCGGTTAGAGCATGGYTGAGAGTTCATTTATGGTAACGATGTTCAGTTACGTAAGACGTGCATGGGCATGGAGATGGTCTTGGCTGGACGTCACAGGCAGATGAACCAGCATGTCCCTAACCGTCGGGCACAGTAAGTCAGGCGCTAGGTGTTGGTGCCCAAAGGTTCCACAGAGCAAGCACAAACATGGCACGATGTTTGGGGGTGGGAAAGAACAAATGTGGTGCTATGCCTGGACAGGCACCAAGACACACCAAGGCATTGGGTGTGGTCTGGGCAATCACTGAACACGGCCGTGGCATGGTGATTGAGTGGCCACCAAGGTTGGACTGGTGTAGAGCATGAATAATTTGTGTTGGGCACTGGGTGCAGTGCCTCCAATACATTCCTTGGTGGGTTGGTTTCTAGTAGGAGTTGGTTAACTCTGTTGGGCATGACTGAAAGTTGGGTTGGTACATGGTGCATGACTTAGCATTGGTTTGGACCAACAAGCATGCTCAATTAGCCACAAGAGACATAAGTAGCTGTTGTCCAGATAACGAACTCATAGGCTTATTGGGCAAGCAAAAAATTGTCGGGCAATTAATAATTGTTTCTTGTGTAATGGGTGGGTAAGTGAGCAACTTTCTCGGGTAATGGGAATATGGGAAACTACTTGTAGACTTTATATATTTGTACTTCGAGACGTGTAACGTTAGTCGACTCCTGAGAGAGCATTTTCTTGTAATTCTTAGTTGGTTTGATTGCAAGGTTGAGCATTGCCCGTAAATGAGCGTGCTTTAACTAGTTGGTGCTTTATGTGCTTAAAATGTCCTTTAAAGGCCATTGAACTGAGGGAAATGATTGTAGGCAAAAACACCACTAGCCTTGCTGGTTTGTCAAGAGTGCCTTGGTTTTGCATGATTTGAAAGAAGGCTGGCTAAATGGTTGGTTGTTTAATGCAACCGCAGGAAGCATCTGGCTAAGGACCCATAGCGAAAAATTAACCTCTTGACAAAAATAGCATGAGGGCCACTATTTAGTTCAAGTCAAGTTATTGACCACTAGAACCAACCATATAAGGAAAACAAAGCAACAATCAACGAAAGTCTCACTGAATTAACAATAAAATAGAAGAATCAATCTTTTCCTCTCCTTCAAAATGTTTTTGAGTCACCTAAAATAATAAAAATAAAGAACGAATTAAAATCACATCCTAATTAATTCATATATAATATTTAAATAACAATCATCTTATTCTCCGAACTTTCAAAACCCTTGTTTCCTCCATGTTTTCTTTTCTACCTCTTAACACATACTATCTTTGTTTTGATTTACATATCGCATTTAAATTTTTTTCATGTTTCAAAATACTTGTCGCATTATAAAATCGAATAAATATTTAATGATTTATTTTTCCAATTTACCTTTACTAATGTTGTAGTAAAACTAAAAATTAAGCCTTAAAGTTCCACCTAATTAATGAAGAGAAAAAAACTATAGTTTCACTTGAGTAGGAGTGATAAGACTCATTCAATGAAAGGAGAGAGATAATTAATTTGTTAATGAAGTTAAATAGGGTTATTTTAGTCATTTTCATCTAAAGTTATACATATTTTAGGTATTTATTACATGCGCGCACAATCCCAATATGACATGTAAATAAAAAACGGAGGTAGTAAATGAATTGTTCATTTTCCAAAAATATTTTATTCGAAATATTAAAATGCACATGGATCAAGAATTCAATAATTTTTCATTGATTTTCCTAATTGCATGTGTATTTGATATTTTTATCATGATACTTAGCAAAATGGCCTCTCTTAGATTTTGAGGATGAATTTTTAAATTTTGAGTTGATCTATTACTTATTCAATAATATTTTCTTGAATATCTAAGTTTAATAGCACATTAAATTCATCTTGACATCACAATTTAAGTTCATTTTGAAGATATAAGTGCAATTCGAAGAAACCAACAGAAATTCCAAGATTCTTGACTGACTATTCATTCCAATGCTGAAGTAAAATAGTTTTTGAAAAAATGAATTACAACTTATTTCTGGGTTATGAGGTGAAGAGGGAGAAGAAAGAGGAACCAATAGTTTTAAACACGAAAAAGCAAAAAATCATTTTTATCTAAATGATACATATGTATTGATTGGGGTGTGTAATTTAACCTTTGATAGTCTGGAACCCTCATGTATGAAGCACGTATCCATTAGGGGATCTAGTAACGTTTCATTTCAGATAAATAGACATGGCAAGTTATAAAACCATGCTAAACAGGGTCAGAATATACACAATTAGTTGGCATGCTAGTGTATCATTAAACTACAAAAAATAATTAACATTCTCTCAATTAAATAAAATAGTATGGCGAAGAGTAAGGTCATCGACTCAGGAAATAGGCAAGCAAATTTCTTTCAATTAAAACACGAAAAATGAGAGGTGTTTGGAAAAGATTACT
This sequence comes from Rhazya stricta, assembly GCA_001752375.1. Classification (NCBI taxonomy): domain Eukaryota; kingdom Viridiplantae; phylum Streptophyta; class Magnoliopsida; order Gentianales; family Apocynaceae; genus Rhazya; species Rhazya stricta. The sequence goes on along the minus strand of MEJB01000012.1, from coordinate 2,186,889 downwards.
AAACTAACAATTATTCTAAAGCAAGCAAATCACAGAAATATCAGGAAACAATAAACAAGATGTAGGAAACAATATATGAGAAAGATTCAGTTAAAGTTCCTAATTCCACTTTGATTCTATTTAATTGATCATAGATGCCAATATAGCTTAATTATTCAAATAAACTGGTTATAGTTGTCCGAAAACCCACTAACAACCAATCTCTTCTTATTGTTTAGGTGATTACGAAAAACGCTTGCTAATCACTCACTATCCGAAAGATAACCCTCAGAGAACTCTAGGATTTTGGTGTTCCGACAGTATTAAGTTCTACAGAAACCCAGTTCATAACCAACAAACTTAAAACTGATTTGTTTTGGGTTAGATTATCTACTCCCATGATAAGAATTATACGGCATAGTAAGCATAACCCTATCAAATAGCCACTTATTTAAACTGAACAAATGATTACATATTTGAAGGTTTAATTGGCTACAAAGTAAATAGTCTAATCAAGTAATGGTACCAAATTACCAACTACAATTGAGTACCTAAACTTCTCGAAAAGTAGAGAGTAAAAAAAAGTATTTACAAATAATCAAAATGAATGGTGCGTCGTCAATTCACCAAAATTTATATATATATATATATATATGCTTGCGTTGAATTGGATATGGTAAGCAAAGTCATCTCCTGCAGGGAACGGCGAACCAATTTTCTTTAATGATGAGTTCAAAATTAGGTAACAAAAAAAATGAACCAACAATTAAATTTAAGCAAGGAAATAATTAATTATAGAACACTAACTTTAATAATAAAATTCTCAATAGAACAAGGTTCTGGTTAAGACAATTAAATTCACACTAGTTCAAGCATTTATTCATTGATTCAATAATTTACTCAATTTTCACAAATAAATTAGTTATAGTAGTCAAAGATAGCTTTAAACAAACAATCCCTCCTTAAGTATTGATAATTAAAAGGAAAAGCCTTGTTAATTATTCCCTAATCGATAGACAACCCCAAAGATGGCACATGAGGTTTAATATACTGACAACATTAAGAAATAGAGAGACCCAATTCTAATCAATAAACTCAGATAGCAGGTTTATTAAATTAGCCCATTATTCCCCTTTGACAAATCTCACTCTGATAGCGAGTGAATAACAAATACTTGTTATTAATTGAGTATAAACACGTTTAGATCTCACAAATGGACTGTATTAGTAATTCATTAATCTTTAACCAGAATAAAAACTTAGAAACAAAACAAATTGTGAAGATGGATAATAGATAATAAGATGGAACTTGGTGTTTTCCGGAGCCCCCTACCTTTCTTGTGTTCCCTTTATATAGATGATAGAAACAACAAGAATCCCTCCATTATCTGAAAAGAACATATTTAAAATCTAATATGATAAAGAAAGCGAATGTTTAAATATCAAATTACTGATCACAAGGGATATATATCCTAAAAAATCATCCTTAGACAATAGGAGTCTTCCAAAAGATAGTCTTTTAATCATGAAAATAATTTTCCAAATTTGTCCATCCACCTGTCCACGCGGTAGAGTTTGTGTATTTTTGAAATTTTATCTCAAATTGCTTCAATATGCCCCATTTTGTCTTACTACCATCAGAAAGTCCTAAATGGATAAAATATCAAATAAACACAACAAAATTAGTGCAATAAATCTGTTCCAAAGTCCATCAAATATCTGTAAGTATTGAACTAATATGGACTCTATCAATGAAAAATAATTAGATCTCACAATTGTTCTTGAATCAAGGCTTCCTTAGTACTTCAATCGAAATAAAGTGTTTAGCATATAGTTATAAAGTAAAAACACAAAGTCTATAATAAAATGCTAAATATTGAATAATTTCAAAATCCTCTTTTGAATATGTGGTTCCTATCCCGTATATATTGGATTAGAAAACTCACCAAATCCTAATAAAATTCAGCTACTAATAATACTAATAAAATCCTAATTCAAACAGGAAACAAGTATTTTATGAAAATCAACTCCCGATTACATGGAATACATAATCGCATAATCCTTCCTAGACAATAGGGATCTTCCAAAGGATAGTCTTCCAAGTTGAAAAGAAATCCTCAAATTTGTCCATCCATGTGCATGCGGTAGATTTTGTGCATTTCTAGAATTTTGGCTCAAAATGTTCCAATAGTGCCTCTTTTTCTCCCACTACCTTCAAAGAGTCCTTAATGGATAAAATATGAAAAAGAAAATACATAATTAGTGCAATAAATATGTTCTATAACTCATCAAATACTCCATTAGCACTAATTTGGACTCTATCAACTCCTCCACACCTAAAGTTGCTTGTCTTCAAGCATTCCCCAAAATCAAAACAAAACAAAAGACASAACAGAAAAACACAATAAACAAATCCTACTTATCTCAAAACTTCCTCCATAAATGCACAATCATAAATGAGCTAAAATCAAATAGAAATTACATGCAATTTATAGTACTCAATCAAAGCAACTGTTAAYCCCATAAGAATTGACTCTAAATCAAAACACGCATTTCGCAACCAATCTCTCAAAGAAAAGCACTTTTAATCACTCAAATATGTATACGGGTTAATATCTCTCAAGTTTGACATAAAAAACGGGTATGACCATAAGCTGACACAGATATCACATTGCCACCTCTACAAAGCAAAATTTATACACCAACCAATAAGTCTTTATTTGGTTGTAATGGGGCTAGGCTGAAAGGTGGGATTAATGAAGGATATGAAAGGGTTTAAAAACATCAAAGAGAATGCGCAACCAATCAAATGATGTTCAATCTTGTGGATCTACTTTTTTCAACGTCCGACAACTTTTTTCCTCAATTTTCGAATATCACAAAGTAACTCAAAAATATATCATCAAATTTTAGTATTGCTTCTACTTGCAATCATTGAGCTTTTTCTATTTTTGCTTTCTGTTTTTCTATTTTCACTTCCTTGGCTTTTTTTTCCCCCCCTTCTTTTGCTCTTTTGTGCACATGATTTCTTTTATAAGAGATATCCAACCATACTTGTCAACAACAATTCATATATTCTACCAAGTTTTTACTTCTCATCAACTAATCATGCATTTCTTTGACATTTGGGTTCAAAGATGGTCTATTATCAAACAAAATAGTCAAGGGTTAAATATTTGTGATTTAGTCAAAGAAAAGGATAATAAGGCTCAAAAGGGGTTTATTAGGGGATAGTTTTCAATGATTGTTAGTTAAAGGCCAAAAAAAGGGTATTCCAAAGAGCCTTAATCATTTTGGTGCATAAATCTCGCTAATGTGGTCTTGACACGAATAATGGTGCAAGTTCTAGAATAACCACCTATTATGCAACAAACACTAAATGAAAAAAAAGGTGAGCATATAGAAAGAAAAGCTCGTTAAGGCTCAAATCTCACTTACAGGTGGTTTTTTAGGATGATCCATGCATGTTCATTATTCAAGGTGCTTAAGCGGGACACATTCACATATGCTCGAAGTAACTACTTCTACATGTAATCAAAGAGAATTTTAGCTCAACAAATGACATGCAAACATTGGAATTTTTGAGATCTTAAAACACATTAACTTGTAAACAAAAGCAAAAGCAAAGAGAAATAAAATAAAAGAAAAAGAAGAAAAATATTTTTGTGTTTTTCCATATTTTTAGACAAAAGGAAACTTAGTAATATGAAAACAAAACACAAAGAACTACCCACACCTGAATGGTTTATTGTCCCCAATGAATCACCAAGTAGAGAGAAGGAAAACAATGCACAGACACCAAATAATTTCCATAAAAGAAAAGAAACGAAAAGGGAAAGTTTGAGAAAAATTGCCCTATGAACGGAAGCCAAGACTTTAGTGGTTGTGTGTAGGTGGGAATTGATGCAGAAGTCTCGGTAGAAGAAGAATGTATGGTGGTGCAACTGCTTCATCGTCCAAGGAGGAAGAAGAAGACAACRGGATTACAAGAGTTGGTCTCATGTCGCACATGTTATTTGCAGCGAACCCTGGTGGTAGATAGTGGTGGATATTGGAAGAAGAACTCAACATCTATGAAGGCAGCAACAACTGATAGTAGAGAGAACCGGCGGTGAGAGGAAGTGGATGAGAATGTAGGGCGGTGGCTGTAAAAAGAGAAGAAAACATAGAGTTAGGGTAAAAGGAAAGAAGTAAAAGAGAAAAAGAAAAGAAAAGAAATAAGAAAGAAAAGAAAAAGGAAATAAAATAAAATAAAATAGGAAAAAAAAGAGGAAAAAAATCTTTTTGGAATTTTTAAGCTTTTGAAAAAGGGAAGAAAGATCCTGTTAGGATATTTTGGTTTTTTGTTTTTTTTCCAAGAATCCATATTGGCATATGGAATGTTGACACCACTTATGGACTACGGAAGGCATCTCGTAGGTAGAATTTCAGAAAAACCATATGGGCATATGATAAATTCGGTTGACTGTGCCCCAGGTTGTCGAATAGGCATACGGTAGTTGAAGTCCACTTTTGGAAAATTCTGTGGAACATGAGCAAAAAGCTTTAAAATCATTGGATTGCCTCCTAATAAGCGCCTTTTTTTAACGTCTTTGGCTAGACATTCTTCTTGTTYAGATTAATTGATGCTAGTTGAACTAAGTATATCTCCTTGATCTTGGACATCCACATGTATAACAATATGTTCAAGTTTATCACTATTAGCATTAAATATTGGATAAGTGCCAACCAGGGAACTCAACTGCACAATTAGCAAACATTTTAGTAATAAAAAAAGGGCCAATCCACTTATAATGTAATATAATAGGATCCATCTTCAAGAATGTATGCACCCCCTCATTAGTGAAATTTCTGTTAAGAGCAGCTTTTAGTTTATGATCACTATCCGAATAAAAGAATTTATGCTTTAGGCGATAGCATCAAAAGCACAATATACATCATTAAGGGATCTCATGGAATCATAAATATTACATTTAAGAATCTTCTCATAAAAGTTCATGGTCGATGCACTATCGTATGTGTCAATTGGTATCTTGGTTGTTTAACAAATCGAATTAGTATCATCTTTTCATGTTAAGCACATAAAATTCATTAGGAACAACCATCTCATAAGTAATTTGCACTAAAACATCCTCTCGAACTCCCTCATAACACACATTAGATTTATCAACAAGTTGAACAACCACACCTATTTCCCTTAATAAAGAAATATTCAAAGAAGAATAAAGAGAAAAAGGCATGACATTTATTTGAGCTCCCAGATCTAACATTTCTCTCTTAGATCGAGCATCACCCACTTCAAAAAAAACAGTAAACATACATGAGTCCTTGCATTCAAGTTTTAGTTGCTTTGGGAGGATAATTGGAAGTTTTCTCCATACCTATCAATTTCATTACCTTTAAGCTTTTCCTCATCCTTGTGAAAAATCTCAAGAGTTTTCTTCTTTTCCTCTTCTTTCTTGGTTTTAGTCAATTTAGAAGGGAATGGAGAAATTGTAACTAGTGCATTGATTTATTACCATCAAAGGGCTGATTAGTTTGTTTTTGGGGAGCTAGTATCTCCTTCTCCTCCATTTCCTTTTTCGATCACGCCAACCTGCCAAAAAAAAAGTGGTAAGATTTCTATCTTAGGCTTGACAAATCCAATACTTACCTCCCTAGGAGAAGCTTCTATTGACTTTAACTCATCATTTTCCTTGTGTACTTCCTCCTTAGGCGGAATATCTTCCATCTCCTTTTCACTCCCTAGGGTCATGGTACTCACATTTTCTCTCGGGTCATCACCTTGAGAAAATAGCTCTCCTTGATTCACGTCAAGCATATGTATTGCAGTTTCAATTTGTGACATTTGGGTTTTCAAATTGTGCATATTTGCTTCTGTGCATCTCTAAAACTTCAAATTTTCCTGATGAAAAGTGTCAACATGCTTAGCCATTTGGTCTAGGATATCTTCAAATGATTTACCTAACTTTTCAGTAGTTGGTGGAGTAGGTTCATAAGGTTGAGAATGTTGGATAATTTTTGGTGCTTCATAATTGAAATCATGATAATGACCCATCTTAGGTTATATCGATCTGATTAAGAATTGTACTCCCATTTTGATGACTTGGAAATTCACCAATCAAATTACCATACCTGTAAGGACCATATCTTCTTTGGGTTAGACTTGGAAATCCTCCATTAGCATTGGTATACTCATCTGGATCATATCTCCTTTGAGATGGACCTAAAAATTCTCCATTCGCATTGGTGTAGTTATAGAGATCATCTCAAAGTATAGGATATTGACCAATAGGATGGCCTCTGGCTGAATAAATATCGTAAGTCCTTACTTCTTGCCTTTTTCCTACAATAATATCTCTTACTAAAACTGTTAATTTAGCTAATTGTTGCTYTATGGAAGAGAAATATTCTACCTCTTGTATGTCTTGTCCAAATCCATATGGTTGTGAATTGCAAGTCATTTAGGAGTTTGTATTGATGATCCTTGAGCAAATAGGTTAACAATGCATGCAACAAAATGCAGAGAAAAAAATTGAAAGAAATAAATTGCTTGGGATCAATTCCCAGCAATGACGCCAAAGTTTGGTGTGTCATTAAACAACAAAAAATAATTAACCTACTCTCAATTAAATAAAATAGTATAGCAAAGAGTAAGGTCGTCTCCTCAGGGAATAGGCAAGCAAATTTTTTTCTATTAAAGTAAGAAAAATGGGGGGTGTTTGGAAAATATTACTGAACTAACAATTATTCTAAAGCAAGCAAATCATAGAAATATCAGGAAACAACAAATAAGATGTAGGAAATAATATTTGAGAAAGATCCGGTTAAAGGTCCTGTGCACTTTGATTCTGTTTAAGTGATTACAGGAAATCCTTGCTAATCACTCCCTAATCCAAAAGATAACCCTTAGAGAACTCTAGGATTTTGGTGTTCTGACAGCATTAAATTCTAGAGAGACCCAATTCATAACCAACAAACTCAGAACTTATTTGTTTTATGCTACATTATCCACTCACATGATAAGAACTATATGGCATTGCAGACATAACCCTATCTAGTTACCAATTATCTAAACCTAACAAACAATTAGAGATTTGAAGGTTTAACTGGTCACAAAGTAAAGAGTCTAATCAAGTAATGATACCAAATTTTCGATTAAACTGAATAGCTAAATTTTTCGAAAGTATAGAGCAAATAAATATTTACAAATAATAAAGATAAAAAATAATTAAATCTCAACATTGTTCTTGAATCAAGGCTTCTTTAGTATTTCAACCAAAATAAGGTGTTTAGCACATAGTCATGAAGCAAAAACACGAAGTTTGTAATAAAATGTTGAATAGTGAATAATTTATGAATCCCTTTTTGAATATGTGGTTCCTATCCCGTATATATAAGATTAAAAAACTCACTCAATCATAATAAAACTCAACTACCTAAAAATACTAATAAAATCCTAATCCAAAAAGGAAACAAGTATAATCTAAAAATCAACTCCCAATTACACAAAATACATATTCCATAATCCTCCCTAGACAATAGGGATCTTCCAAAAGATAGTCTTGCAAGCTGAAAATAAATCCTCAAATTCATCCATCCACGTATCGACGCGGTAGATTTTATGCATTGCTAGAATTTTGCCTCAAAATGTTCCAATGATGCCTCATTTCTCCTACTACCTACAAAGAGTCATAAACTAAACACATAATTAGTGCAAGAAATATGTTCTATAATCCATCAAATACTCCACAATTTTAGCACTAATTTAGACTTTATTACATGCCTTCACTAATATTTCAAAATAAGAATTCTATTTGATTTTTCTATAGCAACAACTAAGCGCTTTTAGCAAAATCCACTGCAATATCTTCAAGAGATGTACCTGGCTAGTGATATGGGGAGGGCTGTTGTGGTGTACTTTGCTGTCAAGTTGAGAATGTTAAAAATCGATGGTTATGTTCCATAACTGAAATCATGATAATCACTTCATTGTGGGTTGTAGGGATCCACTTAAGAATTGTACTCCAATTTTGATGGACTTGGAAATCTCCCATTTGGATAAGCTTACTCATAAGGATCATATCTCTTTTGCAGTGGACTTGAAAATTCTCCACTCGCATTGACATAATCATAAGGGATCATCTCCAAGTAAACAATATTGATCAGTCGAACGATTCATGTTTGAATAAATGCCGCAAGTCCTTATTTCTTGCCCTTTTCCTGCAACAAGATATCTCACTAAATTAGTTAGTTCAACTAATTGTTGTTCCATGGAAGAGACTTAMATAAGTATGTCTTATCCAAATCCATAAGGTTGTGAATCAAAAGTCATAAAGGAGTTCATATTGATGATCAAGGAGAAAACATGTCAACAAAGCATGCACCAAAACAAGGGAAAAATTGAAAGAAATAAACTGCTTGGAACCGATTCCCTGGAAACAACACCAAAATTTGATGAGTTGTTAAACTACCAAAAATAATTAACCTACTCTCAAATGAATAAAATTGTATAGTGAAGAGTAAGATCGTCTCCTTAGGGAATAGGTAAATTAATTTCTCTCAAATAAACACGAACAATGGGGGTTTTGAAAAACTTTTTAAACTAACAATTATTCTAAACTAAGAAAATCACAAATATTAAGAATAGCAAATAAAATATTCAAAATAATATATATATGAAAGTTCCAGTTAAAGCCATTAATTTCATCTTGATTTTATTCAACACAGATGTAAAGATAACTAAATTATCATAAATAAACTAGTTAAAAGTTGTTCTGGACCCGTTAACAACCAATATCTCCTTACTGTTTCCGTGATTAAGGGAACTCCAAATTAACCACTCTCTAATCTGAAAGACAACCCTAAAAAGGCTCTAGGATTTTGGTGTTCCAGCAGCATTAAATTCTAGAAAGACTCGATTCGTAACCAACAAACTAAGACAAATATTTATTTTTGGTTAGATTATTTATTCCCATGACAAGAATTATACGGCGTAGGCAGGATAACCTAATCAAGTTACCACTTATTTAGACCTAACAAAGAATTACAAATTTGAAGTTTTAATTGACTGCAAAGTAATGAGTTTAATCAAATAAGTGAACCAAATTATCGATTATACTGAATACATGAACTTTTCGAAAAACAAGAGTAGATAAATACTTATAAATAATCAAGGTGAATAAGCAATAAGATCTCACGATTGTTCTTGAATTAAGACTTCCTTAGTACTTCAACCAGAATAAAAGAATTTAGAACATAGTCATGGAGGAAAAATAATAGTTTGTGAAATAAACGTAGAATGTTGAATGTGTTATAAATAATTATAGGTTTATTCCATATAAATAGGATTAGAAAATCTACGACTACTAAATTGTATCAACTTATTAATAATAATAGTACAATCTTAATCTATTAAGAAAATAAATATTTGTGAAATGTAACTCCTAAGTTACATTGGATATATATCCAAATACTCTCAAAACAATTAGAGGATCTTCAAAAGATACGTTGAAGGTGGATCACATCCCTAAAATTCGTTAATGTCATATGCCAATAAGGTAAGTTATATGTATTTCTGGTTTTAGCCTCAAAATGCATCAAAATTGCTTTCTTTTCTCCAATTTCCTCTCAAGAGTTCTAACATGATAAAAGTCCAATAATTAATGCAATACATATATCTATAATCAATCAACTATTTCATAAATATCATATTAAAGTGGACTCTATCATTGGTCAACCGCGTCCAAACTGTTTTCTGGAGGTGCTTCCCCGATGGCATAGCAGTATGTGATCCACATTTACACTTCAGCATTTACCTATACAGCCATATTCATTTGAAGCTCCAACTATTTTAAGCCTTTAAAATCTGAAGGCCACTTGAATCTGCATGATTACCTGCCTAAACTTGGTTAATTGTCTGGAATGTGTAGGGTTTAGTCAGCAGAACGGGGATTTTCTGTGTTCGGGAGACAAAAAGGTTATAAAAGGAGGATACAAAGGCTTTCCAAGTGGTCACACTTCTGGTCAGTTGATATTACCAGTCAATTGATGCACCATTGCTCGTCACAAGAACTAAATTGGCATAAATCAAGCATGCAAATTTCCTGAGAAGGTGCTTCATAGCATCACGTTGTTCTCAAATTTCAACATTAACTTTCTCATATTGAGTTCCATGATGCAATGTCAATAGATTATGACAAGGGTGCTAGTTGCTTTGACATCCATACGCCTGTTAGGCCATCGCTACATATGACTATAGGTCCATGTAGTTCACTAATATCACATTTCTCTATTTGCTTCAATCTTCAATAGCTCATCATCCTGTGATCTTCAACATGCGGGGTCATCTGCATTTTGTAGGTCTTGGCTTCTTGTCACGGTATTTATCTGGAAAAGTTAATTCATTTGATCAGAGGGGCCATGTTTCAAAGATCTTGATTATTCTCCTTCCTTACTTCTTCAGTGCACTCATTGGAATTTCGCGTGTGGATGACTATTGGCCTCMCTGGACAGACGTATTCACTGGAGCCCTTAGAGGTTTGATCGGATAAAAGTAGAAAATAAATCTCTTCTTGAATACTGCTTTTGAGGTTAAGAATCTCTAACAATTCACTCTTCTCATGTTGCATGATGCAGGATTAGTGATTTCCTCAATGTGCTATTTGCAGTTCTTCCCCCTCCCCACATAGCATAAATGGTGAGAGCTTAAAGTTCAATATTTCCTTTTCTCCGTGACTTTCTGCATCCTCAAATGTTTGCTTACTCTTTAACATACATACTTTTGGCGCTTTGTCAAAAAAATGCAGGCTGGGCAGCCCATACTTCTCTTAGAATGCTCGAGGAAAATGGTTACCATAGCTTGCCCACGGTGATGGAGACGGCATATCTGCGATTCAACAGAGGACATTTTGATACTAATGACGAAGATATTACAACTCCAGATTTAGAAGCCATGGGAAATGGCAGGAGATATTGATTTCAGAGCCCGTTGAAAAGTATGGTTTGGTATTTCAAGTGTTCAACTGGATTACTTGCTATATGGGCTAAGCTGTCTGGGCTTGGTTTTTAGAAAAATAACAGGCCGGACACATGAATTTTGAAGTTGAGGATCTTGCTTTTCCCCTTCCCTTCCCCTCCCTCCTCCTGAGGACTAAACAGATCACAATGAGTCCTTTCGGCAAAATTACAATAACTTTTAACTCTCCTATCTTTTTATGATCAAGTCCTTCATCTCTCCCTTAACTATTATTATAGTTCTCCCCTAATGAATTGTTAGGTTTGAGGTTTCGATTCATATTCATAACAAAAATTAATAATATAATAATTGATATCATTTTAAATAATTAACAAAATATAATAAGCGGATCATATATATCAAATAGGCTTTACATTATAATAAAAGTCTGCTAATATTTTTCAGCACAAAATAGTTACTACAAGATTAAGTCCATAATGGTTCATCTATAAGGAAATATATTTACAGTACTTTCTAATTCACTGGTCTATTAGCCGGAGAGATAACACTAGGCTCCTCACAGTCATTACTCATCTCCCCGAACCCCCGCACAAGTCTTCTCTACTGATGGAGCATGCACTTTGGGTTGCCACCAGTTACCGCCACCGAACCACACTCCAGGCATCTTGCTTCCATGTCCGTTGCTATTGGAAACTGCCATGAATATGTACTCTATTTAGAATGTATAATACTAAGAACAAGTTGCATTTGGTTCCGCGGAATTGGATTTGAGAAATAGTTATGGAAAATGACTAACCTCCTCTTGATAAACTTGGTCGAAAGTATAGGTTTCTTCGATTTGAACATGATCAGTGCCTGATCCTTGCTGCAACTCTGAGACGGTATCTGCAATAAAATTCATGTCTGGGAACTCAAAGAAATCATCGTCTATTTCTCTCCTGCTCGGAGAATCAGCCTGAAAATATGTCAGAGTTCCACCAGGACCATAAAATGCAGTCAGATTTTGTTCACGAGGCTGGTCAGAGTTCATGATCCCCGATGCCACATAAGCTGGAAGTATGTTTCCGTTCAAATTTGGGTTCTCATTCTCAATCCAAATCCCTTCGGTCGGAATCCCATTTGAACTTCCCAAGTTCTGAAGCTGCATCCCTCTATTTTGCACTGAAGAGTTGGTCTCAAGTTGTGACATAGAACTCTCCCCTTCTCCATTTGCAGGTACTTTGCTTCCAGCAGCCCTTGCTTGATTCTTTGGTTTCTTTGCGTGATAATTGAAGCATGAACGAGCTGGCATTGTCCCAAATCGTTTCGAACTTTCTTTCTTTTCAGAAGCATCAGCATTTGGCTGATCAGGAGAACCGTGATCAGTCCTGCGCTTGTCTAGAGTTCGCCAATTGTCATTGCGACATTTCTGATCAAGTCAAATACGCATTAATCAAATGTCAAGCAAGGCAAAAGAGGAGAAGTAACATATAACATGGGTTTGTGTTAAGATCTTTTGCCAAAAAAAAAAAATGGATGGATAGAATTAATGATGAAGTATTAAGTACACTTTTATTCAAGTATATGGGATTAAATTTGGCGCTAAACCTGGAGATGACTAGCGACTTGCATCCTTGTAAGCCCAGGAACATTCATCCGCTCAAGAATATCCTTGGGGTAGCATTCTATTCCCAAATCATACATAAGATACAGAACATAAGATATAAGAAACCAAACTAATAGAAGAAAGTTGAGTGAGAAAAAAACCAAAGAAGACATACTTCCTTCACCAAGTTCAGTCACAGCATTTATGAACTTTTCATGAAGATCCTCAGTCCATTCAGTGCAAACCTTTCTCTTAGGTCCAGATTGATTATTATTCATCTCATCCATGTCCGAGCTACTTTGATTTCTCGCCTTTCTCTTCCCTTTGTTCTTCCCATCATCCTCCAAATCACTATTAGCCTTAGCAAGGCTATCTTCTCCGGAATCAGTTGATCTTCGATTGTTCGCTCTGATCCTTTCTCCAGCTAATATGTTTGCTACTGCATTCCTTAGCCTCTCCTTCACCACAAGTTGCCACAGGTACTTGGCCAATTCATTGGTCAGTGGCCTTTTGACGTACAAACTTGCTCCCAATTCAAGAGCCCTTCTTGCAAGGTGAACTTCTTCATCGATAGACATCACTGAGCCAAGACAAGAATGAAGCATATAGTGACTAAAGAAAATCAAAATGGTTGATTATGACATCTTAATTAAGAGGTAAAACGAAGGATTAAACTTGTTTGCACTCACAAACTGTCACCATGTTCCTACTTGCTGCTGTCTCCAGAAGCCTAAAACTTTGGTAATCAGGCGAATGAATATTTGCTATGACAACGTCAAATTGATCTCCCGCATTTGCAAGCATTGCTAAGGCAGCGGAGGCAAGTTCAACAATTGTAACTGCATCAAACGACAGGGAGCACAAGTCACCAACATGTTTTGAACACCATTATTAAATTAGAACCTTTTACGAGAGCAAAAGACAAATTTAAACAAGAAAAACATTTTGATTTATTCAAACTTCATTACATATAGTGTTAAGTGCCCGTGTTATTAGTTAACATACTTATTTTGATTAGAGAATGAAAACTTCATTCTCTTCCATAGTCAAATCTCCATGCAAAGTCTGCTACTACCAACCTAGAAAGATCAGTACTAATTAGAAARAAGGCAAAGGAAAGTGAAGACTAATTAGTAAGAAATTCATACAAACTTGTCTTTTTGTTGACTGCTATTAATGAGAAATACAGAAGCAATTAATTCGTAGTGTATTCAGTAACTTCAAAAGCCATTAATGTCAAAAAAATGGAAAGTTATATTCAATATGTTGCTAAACAAATTCAATTTCTTTTGGGTAAAAAACAAGTTCAAATCAAATAAAAGGAAAAGAGTTTCAGTGCTATTACCATTTTTGAAAACAAATGTTGCTAAAATGACTACTCATTAAACACAACCCAAAAAAAAAAAAAAAAAAAAAAAAAAAAAAAAAAAAAAAAAAAGGGGAAAGGTTGTTTTGTGCGGGGGGGGGGGGGGGTGTGGCGACGGCCGGGGAGCACTGGGAGGAGGGAGGGGAGGAAGAGAAGGAGGAGTTGCATACAAGAGACAAGAAGGACACAGAAATGACACAATTATGTGGGGAAAAAACTAATTCAAAATTTTTATGGAATGATTGAGACCAAAGAAAAGGTAATTACTTCAAGTCATCGGAATTGGGTGACTAATGAGTTTAGAAGGGGGAGAAGGAAAGAGAGATAAATCAAAAGACGAATAATGATAAAATAATTAATTAGCAATATAATAATTCTTTGCTATTTAAAATAGTTGAAATTTATAGTCAAGATTTGAAAAGAGATTGAGTGAATTGTGAGTTTCGAATAGAAAGAGGAAAAATGATATAAAAAGTAAAGAGAGATAAATCGATCAACAAATAACGAATAACTATAAAAATGAATCATAACTATAGGAATTTTACATGAAGAGTACGGGTATCCACGTGTTCATCCGTATTAACATACCAAAAGTATCTTTTGCAAATTATTATAAAACTATGAATTTTAGATGAAATTATAGCGTAGTTCTATTTCTTTATATCTACCTTGCATGGTAGGATAAAAGCGAGGCTAACATCAAGGGAATGACATGAAATTATTCAACTAGAAGGATGAAGAACATCTACAAGTGCACAACCAAATTCAAGAACTTTGTGGAAAGAAAAGTTGGAAATGTAAAAGCAGTTTTGTACCCAAAAAACTTATTCTTTTTGAAGCAAAAACTTGGAACTTTTAACCACAAGATAACCAAATTGTTTCGATCATCACGAGCTACAAGTTACTTGTGGTTTCAAAACAAAGTTATACCTCTGTATGACCTCATCTGAAGCATGTTGGCTAGGTGAAGAAGGCTCTCTGTATCATGATCAACCAACAAGACATGAACATCATTTGTGATGTTGCTATAGATCGAAGACAACAAATTGTTTGGAACTTGATTAGCCAAATAACCATTTGCTTGAGACATGGTGATTCTAAACAATTGAAAAAGGTGGTAGGAGGAAAGGGGGGGGGGGGGGGGGGGGGGGGGGGGGGAGGGATTATAACTGTAGAAACGAAGAACACACTTTTGTCAGATAGAGATTCTGAGAGAAGTGAACTGAGTTTCTTCACTGTCTACTTAAAAGAATTTGTCTGTATATATAGTTGCGACGTGTTGTTACCTCGCTGAGATATGGATGAGAAAATGACTTTAGTTTTTTTATTTTAAAAAAATTCATCATACATTTATGGGCATAATTATAATATATAAAAATGTATGCTAATTTTTGAATCTCTTTGAGGTATCAATTGTTTGTTAGTGATTAATGTAATGCCACTTAGGATTTGTTTTTTCTCTTCTTTTTCAATAATGTGCACTTAAAAAACTAATTACTCTAGTTGTAATATCTATATAATCTATATTTTCACAAAGGAATGGGGAGAAAATATTCACATACTTTCAAATATACATTTGAAAATGAAATAATTTACCTCAAATAACATTAAAAAATTTGTTCATCCCTAAAATGTGTCTCTCTGGGCCAAAATAAAAAAAGTTTTAAACCCAATTTGTAATATTTTCCTTTTCCATGGCATGACAAATAATTCTTGGAATGCTACCTTATACATATATAGGGTTGATTGGATACAAAAATGTATGGATGAAGAAACATATCCTATTTTTATTTACTTTGGTTTTCACAAACGATACTTTTATATGGTAAAAAGTCGTATCAAAATTCATAGTTTATTTAAAGCCCATTACGTAATAGATTAGAAAAGACAATATAATAGTTCATATTATTGGGCTATTGACTTCATTTTCAATGATTGGGCTTAAACTTGAATGATAAAGTTAACGGATAATCTGAAAAATCTTTTGAAAAATTCGTCCACATATTTATGAACAATTATCTGTTACTATTTCAAAACGCGTTAAGAAGGCTCGTTCTCTCCACTTATATTGTTATATTTGTAAGTATAAAACCACATTGATTCCTAAGTCGAAAAGGATTGGTATTTTGATTTCTTTTTAGCTTTTATGCAATTTTGACATGTACATTTTTAAACTACAATAGATATGTATAAATTTTCTAACATTGTAATGCAATTAGTAGCTTATATGTTTTGATTGATTAAGATGCCAATTATTCATCCTTTCTAAGTAGAAAGGTAATTAAATTATAAGATTAAGAGAGAGAAAGAAAGAAAGCAAAAAATAATTGTTATGTCCTTCAAGAAGTAATTGACACAAAATTCCTCCAATAATTAGAAAACATCTTTTCAGACAAGCCTAAATCATATTTACTAATGATTTTAATGTACCATTTTGCATATATATGAATTTCTTGGACTTTGATGGATTGACTTATGTCACAACAAGAGGCAAAATCCTGACTAAACGTCAAACGGGCTCACCAATTTTGGGTTAAACTACTCTTCTTTTTTTTTTAATAATTATGAAATTCCTTGCCAATATTTATATTTTTTTCTGACAATTTATTTCTTTTATTGGTTTTTAAAAAAATAGAAACATTTGAGGCTCAAAATATTTAAGACATGTATTGACTTTTTCGACATGCAAACGGTCACGGTGGATAAGGTTATAATTACATTAATTCCTTATTTCCTTTTTCTTTCTCTTTTGACAAAAATCACGTGAGTGGGCCAGTAAAAACTCTATCTTCAAGAAAGGATGACGATTTCATTTAGGTAATAATTTAATAGTTAAATAATTGATTAGCCGTTCAAGACTATTGTATAATTCAAATTCAAATATTTTTATCGACTAAGTTATATGTGATTATGATATCTAATGAGGTTATGGGATCGTCTTGTAATGTCACTAATAGTGCAACATTTCCATTTATAAAGTCAGACTAGAAAATCAAAAAAAAAAAGAAAAAAGAAAAAATGAGGGAGATGTCCAAAAGGTCATAGCTTCACTATTGCAGTTCTGCAACTGATTTCTAACCTTTTACCTCATTTTACTTTGCTATTAAATCTTTCTGTTAATAAACGAAAACTGCAAAATTGCAAAAGAACGGGATCCCCTAAACTCATTACTTGATTAGAACCAAGGCAGTCTGCCATTAATTTTTCATCTTCTTCAACTACTCACATAAATTTTGTATCCTAGAAACAAAACCAGAGACTGCAATTCATTTTTTGATTCTTCAGTAAGCTGTTTGTTTGGATTGTCATTTGATTACAATTTTCTTGTCCTTTTCTTATCTATTGGGATCCCTAATTTGTCTTCATTAATCCTGAARTTCAAACATCTTTTACCCTCTTTTTTTTATGGATATTCAAAGAGGGATCAGTCATAAATTTATGATAACGGTGGTTGAAGAAAAAGTAGAGTGCATTTAAGGTGCTAGAGCTTTTTTGGAAAAGGTAGGACGTATGACATATCTTGTGACGATAACTCACGTGATAAAATTATTTTTTACTAAACGATTAATATGTAAGATATACTACAACAAGTATGTCACCTCAATCCTCATCTACCTTTCACAATGTATTTGAAAACGATAGATAAGTCAAATACTTGTCATATCCACGAGCAACAAAGGCATGAGAAGAAATTCATCTTTCACAAAAAAGAACCAATATGAATACTCTGAACTTTATATGTACCCCGCTTATTGCTTACTTAAAAGAACCGATATATTTTTAAAAAAATGATTTCTTTATTTCTTTTTTCGGATGCAAATTTGATACGGGATAAGAAAAAGCATTCTTTTTCATTGTATTTATAATGAAAAGGGGTTCCCTCATATCATATTCATCTATAGTTATAATGAAGTATTATCTGAATTTTCAAAAAAGAGAATTTCTTTTAATACTCACACTTATACTTTTTTCTTATTAGTTAATAAATGACTGATATATATGATGGTCGAAGGTTAATTTCTATATTGTATTTTAGTTTTGGAGCACAAACTGCCAAATATATATCTAGGGCAGTCCTGCTCATTTTACTTTGGCTTTGCATTGAACATTATGTTGACCTGAATTTCTTTACCATCAAAATCTTGACCTATTTTCTTTTTATTGTCTCCCCCAAGCAATAGAAGACTTATTCATGGATATAATCATTTATAATTTCAATTTTAGCATTTTTGACAATTTTATTTTAATTTGAACTATTTTATTAGCAAATCTATTAAATGATTAAGATTTAAGTGTAGCAAAAATCCATTTTTTAGGGGCAGTTTGATGCGGAGGTTTTTATATGTAATTGTATGAATCGTGCGTTTAGTAAGTGTGATTATAAAAGAAAATTAAAAAGAAAAATCAAAAGTAGAATGTTATAATTATAATTGTCTGATAATTTTATGTTAAACGTGGTGTTTAATTGTTGAAGGTCCAAAATAATCATAATCTTTGTCAATTATTCCTATGTATCATTGCAATTTTATCGGATGTCTCTGAAGGGGCCTTGTCCTGTTAATAATTCTATACATTTTTTAAATTTATGTCTACATTTGTGTCTCATATTTCTTATATTAGGAACAATGGAATAGACTGAAGACATACTTATATACCAATCAAATGAAATGTGCGTTCAATTTGCATTTCAGCTTCAAATTTTCATTTTCAAAAATATTATCATTTTTCTATTTTGAGTGACGTTTTCATATTTGCTAAAAATGTGTTCGGTTTGTCATTTGTGAAAATTATTTTTGAAAATTAAAAATTAAAAAACACATTCAGTTTAAAATTTGATAGAAAAATATTTTGATTTTTTTTAATGAAAAATGAATCTACTTGTAAATTAAAATTCAAGTACTATTAATTGATATTAGAATATTCTTAAAATAGAATTAAAAATTAAAATTAAGTTTCATTTAATTAATTAGAATTTTTTAGATAATTACTGTAAAGAAATAAATAAAAAATACGTTTTTTGCATTTTGATTGTATAAGAATGTTTTACTTGAAAACGTTTAAAACAATATTTTGTTTCTTCTTATTTTTCAGTAAAACCAAAGTTTCTCTTTTGGAAAATGCATTTTTGAAAATACRAAAAAGATGCATTTTCAGTGTTTCAAAAAATTAAAAATAGAAAACAACTTGAAAATAGCAAAGAGAACATGGTCTAAAACTAAAGATTTTGTACTTTATTATTATTATTATTATTATTGTTGTTATTACTATTTAGAAACAAAAGCAATAAGAAATATAAATATAATTATAAATTTATTTAATATTAATGTATATTATTGGAAATAAAAAATATAAAATCACAAATGGATTAAAGACATGTTTGTGATTGCTTTCCCAAACCTAAGAAACAACTTTCAAAGCAAAATGGCCTTCGTAAAGTTTAAAAATGGTGAGAAATAGTCCTTTTAACTACTTCTAAAGAAAGCTACAAACCCAAGCTTTCCAAAAAAGCAAGTGTGCAAGATTTTACAGAAAACACTAGCCTATCTTTTAATGAATAAAGATGTTCTGATGACCTAATAATAATTACAAAAATTCTGAACTAATTATTGGAATAAAAATAAATATATTACGAAACACTAATTAACTTTATAAACAACACTTCCCTTCATAGTACAACATTTTTACTCATAACACTTTTGTACGCAATGAGCCCAAGTGTTTGGCAAAAGCTAAGGCACTACAACTTGTCCCAATCGTGAAAAAAATCACATTTTGAAACGTTGAACATTCAAACTTTTGTATTACCTTTAAGTATTTCAAAAACTTTGTTAATTACGGACTTAAATATTAAGTCTTTTACAAGCATAGATTGAGAGAATATTAAGTTAAATTATTTTAATTCTACATACAATATTTAAATAGTAAAAGTTAAACTTTTACATATAAAATATGTATCGAATTTGAATTATTTTCATCAATAATGAAATAATGGAAGGATCTTGTGAAAAAAATAAAAGAGGAAAATCTGATGGGTGGTTCGCCATCTCCAATTGAGAAATGCATGGCATGTACTTCAGGGAGTTTTGATGACACAATGATATACTAATTCTGCATAGAGGCGATTCAGACAGCTCTCACAGCCCTTGCATCATCGGCTTGTATGCATATTGTGGTTTCGTGAGTACCGAGAACGGTAATAAACTGACACGATTGCATCAAATATAGATATGAATTGAACTATCTGACGGCCTTTTTTATCACAATATCCCCAGCTATTAGTTGTAGATGTTCGACTGATGCTGGAGGTAACCCAACAGGAGACAGAAACTAGTGCCTGCCAAGGTTCAATCATATTGTAATTGCGGCGTGGTATTCACGCCGATGTTTTATCAGATGAGTATCGAATAATATTGAGACAAGTCAGGAATGAGAGGTGATTGGAAACGACGGGAGCAAGAATGGTTCTCTTCTCTAGTGTTTTAAAGGAAAGGATGCCCTAAGACTAAACAGTAAAAGCACTCTGGTCAGATAGACCATATCTGATATGGTCAAATGAAAAGCAGCAACTAGCACTGTTTTACAGTACCCCATTTGGCCATTATTACTCAAAGAAAGAGGGGAGGCAAATGAAAACATGCCCCTTATGAAGTGGGCACAGCACAGGGACCTAATGCAAGTATATGTTGCCTTTTGCTAAAAGCCCAAAAAGGGCTATGCAAAATAGGTTTACACAAAACTAGAGCAAAAAATCATCTCCCAAAAAGTCAGTTCGTGGCCCTTTGTGGGTCACAGATCACAGCACTCACACACTCATGCTTTGGTTCGGCCTGGCCTTCAGATGGAGCAGTCAAGGAAAGAAACGGCGGAGTTGATTAACTGGTTGAGACTCGCAAGTCTCCTTGGCCTCGATCAAAAATGCAAAAAAGAATCACGTAAATACAAAATGATGTAGACCATGAACTTCTTACGATTCTTGATGTTTGTGATAATGAAAATATTCTAAAGCCAACGCCATAAGTTGGCTGTGGAGAAGTAGATTTTTGTAGATGGAGCATCAAAGTCGAAAGGGAGACAACTTCCGTCCATTGATGAAAGAAACCCCACCATAAGTGAATGAAGCTGTGGGGTATTGACACGTTAATTTTTTTGAAGAGTATCGAACGTCCACCGCCCCATTTGGGATGTCAATTTCCTTCTGGATCACTGCTTTGATTAGGAAAGCACTTGGATAAGGCTTGTGTGTTGAGGGTTGTTTTGGCTTTGCCCTTCTCTTTTCTTTTCTTTCCTTTTCTTTTCTTCTTCTCTCCATGCTTCTTGGCAAGTTGCATTTGCCCATTAACTCCATTGTCAGCAAATCACAATAGATACTTTTCTTCATGATTAGACGGCTACAAGTTGTTCTACTTTCTTCCAACTCCATTCTTCATGATTAGACGTCTACAAGTTCTTCTACTTTCTTCTAATTCCATTGCCCACTAACTCCGTTCTTGTCTTCTGATTTCTTCTAACAAACTCCAGTAAACTACAAACCATATGCCTATATTTCTTTTTTCCTAATTTCCTGATTCCTCCCAAAGTTATAGCGAAGTATATATTTTCTTTGCTGGGAACCACCAGGATAAGTAAACAGAAAAGGTAATATATACTGCATCAGCTGTACTGCAAGCTCTATAATCGCCCACCATATGCGACCTTTTCCCTTTGATGCATGCATTTCCTCGGCCTACAATTTGTCAAATGGCAGTACTGCCATCATTTTATCTTTGAAATTGCAAGGAGATTGCTTCAGACGTGAGGTCTTTATTGAAAAGATTACTCGTACATTGAGCAGCAAGAATAGTTTCAGCATGTTTGAGTAAAAAGAGATCAAGATATCAATTAAGACATGATCTTATTTACACAATTTAATTCAATCTATAAAATGAATTTCCATGTCTAAATCCGCGTTTCGAGAAAAGGAAAGAAGAAGACAACATAATTGGAAGTTCATAGGATTCCGTATCTTGGACTGAGGATATATAAGTGACGGCAACATATATGCTTTTCAAATTCGTTTTTGCCAGAGAGGGTAAGAGAAGCTGAATATCCATATTAATGGACCCCTTAGCTTTTGCAATCAAACTACTTAATAAAGGAACTGGGGCTACTGTTTCCCACTGCTGCTGAATTATTCTCTTCCACCAAAACTTGCTCCTCTCACTCTTTTGTTTCTTTATCATCTCTTGGCCATTTTGCTTCTCTAGCTGTAGCTTTCTTCTCCACAAGAATATATTCGTCACAGATTTGTCTCAAATTTAATATGGTAATTTCTATAGAAAATGAAAAATCTTGTATATAGCGATGGTCAGTCACAGCACCCAACTTAAGACGGAGGCAGTGATTCTTATCATTTTCATGGGAGAACTTCAGTAACATCATGCCAGACATATCATGTGAGGAAATGTTAGCTACGACTAGAAAGAAATAGAAAGAAAAGATACAGTGAAAAGAATCCTTGATTGTATTTTGCACCCTTGTTTTCCTTATTCACAGATGATGCTCAGAACTGCAACTAAAATAGACTCTTTCTACTCTCACCAAACGGCCTAATAAGCTCCAGCAATTCACCGCGCCCTGAGGTCCTCCAGTCACGTCCCCTCACGGCCTACAAGAACAGGAGCGAACAACCTTTTGAGTAAGAATTGACATACTTACTATTTTTTGAAAGGGTCAAAAGATTACACCGAAGACAGGAGCCGTCTTTAGGGTTATGTGATTCAAGATTACTTTTTGCAATGTTTTATCTATACATTAAGAAATACGAAGTGAATGACCTTCACTTAAAAATATTGTGAGAAAAGTGAGATTTAGTAGGGTTTTTATTACAAGGATCCACCCTGTGCTGCGGCGCTACCTACAGGAACTTATTTGTGGTACTCCTTTTCACTAGTTAAGGATTAATATTAAGGTGATAAGGTAATAGCTTAATAAATTTACTAATAGTTATAATCTTGAATTTAATAGCTTCTTCATTTCCCATATATTGAAAATTAAGGATTAATGTTAGAATTTGAAAAATTAATCTCCAGCTGCCATAGGAAAGGAAAAAGAAAAACAGAAAGTATTATTATCGAAATTAAATGTTCACCAAATTTTTTTTTTTTTTAGTAATCATCTTAAAAATTGAAATATATATTAGACATAAGGTTATTAATCTCATGATGATAATATTAAGAATTAATGTCATAAATATATATATAAATTAATTGAGTGATAATGTAATAATACAATTTTTTAAATTTAATCCCATATATTRGGGAATAAATTTTTATATTTGACTCACGACTTATGCTCATAACAAGAGAAAATTAAAAGAAATTATATATATGAAATAATAGTTTGTTGAGATTATTAAGAACAAGCAGTTTGAATCATTTAATAAGTGAATTGTTCAATCAAATTGATGTATCGTGTTTAATTCTTATTTATAACATCAAATTAAAAGATCCTTAATTAAATATAAGAATCAAATTCTATGAATATAAAATTAGATCAAATTATTAAAAAAATAATATTCACGATTTGGATACAAAGTGAGATATCTCTCCCGACAATAAGTCTTGATTGGATAGTTATTATGGCTTATGGAAAACGAATTTATGCTAGAAAAGACTGGAAGAAAACGGGCATATAAAATGATATTAAATTCATTTGTCTACCTGTGGACCTACCCTACATGTAACAAATTGCTGCAAGTTTTATCTCYGCTTCTGCGGACTGCAGACACAATATCTGTACCTCCTACTGCTCCTGCATTTAATTTCATTATATATTATTCTTATCATGCATTAGGGGAGATGAATCAAATCGAGAGCAGGAGTAGTAATTCTCCATAAGTTACATTGTGGTGGTAGAGCAGTGGAACGAGGTAAAATTGTCTCCATGGCAATAAGGACGAATAAAGGCTCTTTTTGAAAAATATACTTTAACCATTTATTTTAACTTCTTCGATCGCTTATTTGTTTTACTTGTTAATCTAAGAAAAATTTCCTTTTTGAAATAATAATTCCTTTGTTTGGTTTGCATTAGTGGTATTCGAAACAATTGGTTAAACTTATTTCGATTTTGAGTGGCGAGGAACTTACGAAGGATGCAAAGTTCTTCCATCATTATATTTTTTTTTTCATTTATAAAATTTAAATTCGAGACTTTTCTTAGAGGATATCAAACTCCTTATTTCTCGAATCGACAATTATTAGTAAGATTTAATTTATTTTACCTTTTAATATATATATATATATATTTTCGCATGAGATATATAAGTGAATACTAAATAGTGAAATCTATTTTACATTTTGAATTTTTTTCAACACATTCATTTAATTGTTTGAAAAAGTCTCAACTGTCATGGTTACCATGGAATGTATTCTATGACAAGTTTGTTCGGGCTCTTCTTCATCAAATTTGAATATTTATTGGACGAAGATTTTTTAATATATTTTTTATTTTATTTTCGATTACACATTTTTTAGCATCAAATAGAATACAATATGTATATATTTTTTTAACTCCTTTAATATGAACGAAGATCTTCTATTATACTAGTTTCCTATTACACACTCCCTAATGCCAATTAATATATATATATATATATATATCATGAATCCCTCCAACACTTCTCTATTTTAAAAGTTAAAATATATACATGACATGTTCTAATTAAAACAACCGAAAATTGTAGTAGGAAAATACTAAAAGATTTAAAGTTTTCTAACACCCCTTCGCTTATGTATTAAGAGTTAAGATATACATACGTTATATTATGATTAATGTAATAAAAGAATATATTAAAATATCCGAAATTATAAAATATCGACCGGCATTAGCCACCAAGTTCAATATTTGCTTCTTATGTATTTGATTGCAAAAGAAAAAAGCTATTGTTTTGGCAAAATAAAAGGTCAACGATGGTAGAGTGAAGAAATCTTGCGACCCAAAAAAAAAAAAAAAGAAAACATATTGTTCCCAGCCAAACACATTCTCTCTTGCTACACCCGATAGTACACATTATCCATGTATCAATCAGAGCATGTCGTTATTTTTTAATACATTTTTTTATTTTATGAGTTAAGTATATATATGTGTGTCTGTACGCGCACTTTGTATTGTGACTATTGTAGTAATAAATGTATAGTCGAAAACATATCATAAAAAATTAGAAGGGTTAATAAACTTTTTACCTGCAATACATCAATTATAACACAATATGTATGTATTTTTAATCTTTCAACACCTCTTTCCTTTTATTGTAGGAGCTAAAATATATACATATTGTACTCGAGTTGGTATAACAGGGACTAGGCTAAAAAATCTTGAACTGATTCGAAGCTCCACAGGCTTCCTAACAAGCAATTATAAGTTTAAAAAAATTTTCATTTCCATGCCCTCTGGACACAAGCTCTATCTAAAGCTAAGAAACTTATCTGAAATAAAAAGCTMATCCAAGTTGATCCCAAATATGTCATTTCAAGTATAAAAGATTAGGAGGTGATATGATAATTTTGAAAAATGTTGAGTTATTGATTAGGAGGWGATTTGGAATCTATTTGGCAAATGTTGAAACTGGGAGTTGAGTTACTGATTCCAAGTCTGAAAATAATAGAATTGGTCAACTGCACCAATTCAATTTTCTCCCATTAAAGGAAAAGAAAAAAAAAAAACAAAGACTTCTGGAAGGCTCATCATATCCAGTTGGATGGATATTTGAGACATAATAGGAAAGAGGTCGAAAATAAAAATGAAAAAAGAAAGAGTAATGGCGAAATAATTGAAGCAATCCCACGTTATAGTACATAATCAAAACAACGCTGGTGTAAGGATTTGAGGAGACTGTGAACTCATGTGCTTTTATTCAACTGTTCAAATCAAGCAGTACTTGCAAATAGTTTTTTTTTTTTTTTTTAAGTTCTTGAAGAAATCAGAAAAGAATCAGAAGATGCTATAAATATTTCCTCTTCTCAACAACAGTGATCTTTCTTTCATTTCTTTAAAGAATTACAGTACTCATTTTTGCAATTTTGATGAAGAAAGGTAAATTCTCTTTGGCAGATATTACCCAATATGTACAGTCAAACTATCTTATTAATTGAAGAGGACAATCATCTTCCGATGATTGAGATATGAGTAAAAGTATTTTTAATTAAAAGCAGCAGTACAAAATCCACAGTAACCATGCATTGTAAATATGAAAGATCTAGGGTTGTTGGGAAGTTACACTGCCCAGACAAGAGAGTGTCCTTTCCTTCATTCCCATCGTGAAAGAGAACGGTTACAAGCAGAGAGAGTACATGAGACAGGTACTGTTGTACGCTTTATACCAGAGAGTATCCGCCCTTTGCCCTTTCCTTTYCTATTTATAGATGCCACTAGGAGGAAATTGATAGCTAGGTCACTCCCAAGTCCCAAGCCTTCTTCTTTCTTGGCTTCTTTCTATCTCTCTCTCCCCCTCCCACACAGTTTCTTTTGTTCCTGCTGTAAAAGAACCGTTTGTAAACAATTGAACTTTTTGGTCTTCTTCTACTGTGCTGCTACTGCTAATAAGGCTAAGGGGATTTTGGGGGGGGGGAAGAGAGCACAGGTGATTTTGTTGACAGAAGATAGAGAGCACAGATGATGAAATGCATGGAAAGTTCTGCATCTCACTCCTTTGTGCTCTCTATGCTTCTGTCATCACTTTCGACTCCTACCTCACTCTCTTCCCACCCTTTTCATCTCTTGCCTTCCTACTCTTCTCTCAGGGTCACGGCTGTTCCCGATAGTTAGGAGCAGAAAATTTTGAAAGAACAGCCGTTCGTTGGGCTTGAATTTGTCAGGAGAAGTTATCTTTCATCCACTATAGTCTGTATTTCTCCTCTCTCCTTTTTTTTTACTTTTCTTTTTTTTTTTTTTGGGCGGGGTTCTTTGACCCCTCCTCTGATCTGTAAACTAGACTATAGTATGCAAATCTGCTGCGTCTTGTCCATAAAATGGAGATTACAGATGAGACTGGCACAAGATCTGGTTATGAATTCGGGCTTAATTGTGTCGGTACATCCCTACAGATTAAAATCTGTGGTATTATCCATTTGTTTCTTGTCATACTATCACAAGGGATTCCATTATTTCCATCTCTTTTCTGCTATTGAAATCTTATAATTTCTTTCCTTTAGTTTTCAAGTTCCAGAAATTTGGACTTATATTTTCTTTATGTTTTCTAAAATTTTGATGTTTGATGTGTTTGTGTAGTCGTTAGACCTTATTCTATTTCTTAGTTCCGTTTAGTTGTCATGCTTCTGCAGTACGTACCGCCTCGGCAAAATCATGGGAAGGTGAAATTCAACAAAGCTGGATCAGATCCAGGGCCTGGTGCATTTTCCCAAGAAACAGGTTTCATTTTGCTTCCAAATTAATATTGTTTTTTCATACTTTCCCCAACCTAATTCCATACTTGAGAAATGTGTTGTACAATTAACAAGACATCATATTTTAGCACAAATTGCATAATTCATTATCATCCTTGAAGATTTCATGATGCTTAAAGACAAAAATCTTCAAGTGCCTTCAGCAAACGGAAGCAATGTATAGTAATCACATATCTAATGTTTCTACAACATAGCCAAGAAGTTGTTGAATTGGGGCTTCTTCACCTTGGACTTATGGCCACTCTACTCTACCCACTGCATCATATCTTCTTTGTGCATTTCCATTTTCAAGCGAATCTTTGTTGCCTCTTCTTCTCGTTCATTCTCCTTTTTTGCGGGTTAGCTTTTTCTTTACTGCTTTCTTGTGATGATAGCGTTTCTGCTGACATGGTTAGATGTAGTCACTCAGTGATTCCTGACAGAAGACAGTCTCACTCGCCATGTAAAGCTACAGAAAAGGAGGACCATATTTTAAGATTTACACCATTTGCATTTCAAAATGTAGATTATTCCGTATATACTGTGCCTTTTTAAATATCTCAAGTAARTAGTGATGCATAAATTTCAGCAGCACATCTTAATTATGCTTATTATAGTTTATGGGTAGAAGTTAGCAAGCCAAAAATTGTCTTCTGGAAGATAATTAGTAACTGATAACATCATTAACCTAACAATCTTGTATGAATTATACATAACAAACAAACGAATAAAGCTAGATTATCCAGCAGTATCATCTTGCTTCTAAAATGCTGCTCAACAACGAAAGATTGCTCTATACTAATAATTTCGAAATAAGCACCAAAGCAATATGAACTGTAGGGAGAGGATGTATCCATAGCCTGGATTTAACTTCAAGATTGTGTTCGTGTTTTAATGCATATCCTCTATAATATGTTAATTTCTAGTGTAAAGTTCAGATGAGTCTGCTAACTTTGTAAAAGTCAAAGATATTGGGCGTATTACAATCCATATGCCTTTATCTTTATCTTCATGTTTGCGCCTTGATTAGACCACGAATTCAGTAAATAATGAGGCAATATGTCTTTGTTTCTTTTCAAAACTAAGCATGTGAATTTTACGGTCAGGCTTTGGGTTAGAGAATGATAGAAGGAAAAATGTAATTAGAAGTTCTCCTAATAGACAAGTTATCCTTAATGCAATACCATTTCTCCAGGTCTCATAAGCTGAGATGATACATTTTAATTGAGGTGCATCAACATGTACATGCCTACATAGATTATTAAGTACAATTCCATTTGCAGTCAAAGTATGCAGAAGTCTCGGCAAATTAATTTACAGAGGCTACTAAGGGCATTAATTTCTTGTATACATTGTCCTTTTCCTTTGGCCCTAGTCTGATGATTTGCAGATAAGTTAATGTTTATAATCCATGTAGTAAAACAAGACAAAACAGCTTGGAATTCTTTTGTCCATCCAGCTCCTATTGAAACTCAAAATTATTGACTTTGTGTAAGCATTGGTTATCATAGCCAAATTACTCCCGTGTAATCCCAGAAACTGGAAGATTAGCACTTATATTCTGAAAAGATTTGCACTAGGATTTACACTTGTATTTTGAAAAGCTTGGCACCAACAATATTAGCCCTCATAAAATAACACACGCACACACACACACAGAGGTAATGCAAACTGAATATTGTTAAAGAAACTTAATCATRAAATCAAGAATCTAAATTATATCACTGCTACAATTCTTGAATGGTTTCTGCTGCGTCAGGAGTTTGTATAGSTGGGAGCAGACTTGATATGATTGAGAATTTACTTGCCAATTACATGCAATTATGCACAAAATTTTTATTTCGATTCTGCCTTCAAAATTTGCCACAATCCAAAATTTAGTGCTGTTACATTGATATATTCTTCGAATATGCAAAATGACTATCTTTCCATGTTTCACCAGGTTGGCTTTTCAGCTAAGAAATTCTAGGAGAAACAAGAAACTTCCAAGAAAATCTCAGTTCAGGTTCTTTGGCTCAAAATATAGATGCTCCCTTCTATGAATGTGAACTAGCATTCCTCGTAATAGAAATTTTCTCCAAAAAAGGGAAAAAAAGAAAAAGAAAAAAAGAGGAGGACCAAATGTGAGCGAGTGTGAGTGTGTGTGTGCGCGCGATCGCACATAGAGGTAGCTGCTGGGGTTAGAGAAGCTGGACTTAAAGCAGGAGCAAGAGATATTATCAATGATTGAAGGAAGTGGGTCAAGGGCTTGCTAAATATGGCTATGCTTAAAGCAGGTTGACCAAGCATGTGCACGCATGAGGAAAGGGCAAAAGATACCTTCTGCCTTGCGTGGGACCTGTCAATCAAGAGTGATGGTGGTTCTCCGCCATTCAAAAAACCACCTTGGAAAGAGTCTCCCAGCAGCTTCCTTCTTTTTCTAATGATCGTTTTGCTTCAAGATAAGATGCTTCGAGGACACCAGGAAAAAGATAAAAAGGACCTTATGGAAAAAAGAGAGATTTCCTTTTGCGTTAGAAGGTGAACAGAATATGATCATAGAAGAAGATTAGAATAGAAAGTACGGATACCATACAGTCATGTCTAATAGGAATTTGCCCCTACTGGTCAAATTAGAGGGTTCGAGAGCCAACCATTTATGCAAGATGTGACTTCCTTAATCACGTCTATGCATGTGGAATCAGTCTCCGTCCGTAGTCAGGCCCACATTTTTGGATGAGGTCGATTCTCATTCTCTGTTATCAAGATCATCGTTCTGGTTACCGGATTGCATCAAACCCGCTTTCCTTATCAGTTGGACCATAAACTGGCCATCCATCAATCCCGTTCGATTCCATACAATAGATCACCATGCTGGACTGGTTCAACTCAGGTTTTATCCTTTTTTTTAAAATATTATTTCACATTTTATTGTCCCGAATAGCATTTCTCTAGTTTCATTTATACGTATGAGCAGYGTAATTTATCATTAATTAATGATTAAGAAGAATTCTTATGTGCGGCTCTATACTAAAATCCACTAACCGTCTAGACGGTTCAAGAAATGATTAGAATTACCAGAATTATTAATAAGATTGGTTAAGAATTACATAGAGTGACACGTATCAATCAATTGTTTTTCATGCAATTACATAGTCCACTAGGCCAACACGAGTGATGTGGCAATGACAACAGGTTCACCGAGATGGAACACGATGATTAAGACCACTGCATCAAGATGGGATTATGTTTAAAAATGACAAGGACACGTCGAAAGGGTGYCGAAAGATGATGCAGCTTTTAACAATTTRAGTATTTTATTCAACGACACTCATAAGGGAGGGTTTAACTTTAYGCCTCTAAATCCAATATTCACATCCTCATTAATCCTCKTAAGGAAAAAAATAAACAAAAATGAATATATATGACCAAAAAGATAATTAATTACTATTGAAAAAAGTCAGAAAACGACTAATTAGAAAGGTACCATGATAAACAACATTGTTAGTCAACAGTGGAAAATGATGCTTCTTGGTGAACARGACCGACCCTCCAGTAGATTCGGGAACTACTACACTCCTAACAAATGTTTAATTGTTTACTTCTTTAAAACCATCTTCTCATATTTCAAAGGACGAACCATGTTAACAGACATGACAAAATGGCTCCTATTTGTCATCCCTGACTTCTCCTTATCTCACATTACTTATGAACAAAGCACCAGTTAGACGACTGTGATTCCACTTCAACCAGTCCAACCACTCCCCCCATGGTGTCCGACTGGTTTATATTGGACAGTACATGGAGAACAGTAAACCTGCACTTGGTTGGGATGTCCTGACCTCGCAAGAACCCATACAAGTAGGATAACTTGCCCTAATTTCAGCGTCCTATGTTACTCAACTTAAGAAAATTATCATATTATCTTCTMGCTKTCAACTGCCTTTGTTAGAATTGAACTTCACCCTGCTCAAACYAGATTTGAAAAATCGGGATCGGTCTGAACCAACTTCCGAACCAGTTGGCTTTGCGAAGAAATGAGCATGTCATTCAATTCCCGGCGCACMACTARCTAGCTAGTGACGAAAAGCAAGAAACTGTTTGATTTTCRACAATCAACATCTGCTAGTTCCGGGACCTCCTACACAGTCGTCTCCGGGCCTCGACTCAGTGCTCGTTAGAGCGTCTTTTCCGAAACTGGAGAAATCTTCYATGCATCGATTGCAGAACAAACCGACTGTTTCTCAAGAACGAACTRTCATAGATTGCTGTCATAATATGACCTCTCTACCACCTGTAGAATAAACTGTAAAGATGAGTTCGGATTTGAGCCGTCTATGCCGGAGCTCAAGCTTATCTTGAAGGGGACAGGTTTCTCRGCAGTAGAAATGAGAAGGAATGACCCGAAGCTTTACCCTTAACCAAAGAATATYAGTCCAGATCATCTCTAAGTGGATAAACACCCAATCACACTTCGGATTTCGCCTTGACAAAGAACAAGATCAAGTGCCACTGGATTACTATTCACTGCGGCAAAGTGATGAAAGGAATTTGTAGAGGGGCTCCTTTTCCATGCCCTAAAGGACACAGAGGAAGCCAAGACCTAAAAAGCTTCATTACGCCCTTCCAGCATCAGGTACCCAAAGATGCTCACTGCTGCCTTTAGTAAACCTCACAAGTCATGAAGTCCAGCATCAGGTACCTCAAGATGATCACAAAGGTCATATCTCAAAACCTTGATTCCCAGCCGAACAACTAAGTTGAAAATGCCACAACTACATCTTCAGGGCAAC
Source organism: Rhazya stricta (assembly GCA_001752375.1). Lineage (NCBI taxonomy): Eukaryota > Viridiplantae > Streptophyta > Magnoliopsida > Gentianales > Apocynaceae > Rhazya > Rhazya stricta. The sequence continues at coordinate 2,154,792 of MEJB01000012.1, read as the reverse complement.
TATCAACAGCACCACAGTTTTTAAAATCTAGGTTTATGGCAGTACGTAGATTGGATTTTACTGGAACGCTGTATTATCCGAAACTATAGAGCATTACCGGCAGTACACATATTCTGCTACAGCAAAGCGGCAAGAAATATACACCGATTGATAGTGTTGCCTATGTGGAAGAAATAACAGTGGCAATGACAACAGATGGCACTAATACAACGGTGACAATCACAGATTAAAGAAAATAATCAGACCAGAATAGAAAATGTTGAAAGATAGGCTCAAACAAGTACTACACATGGACGATTAAGATAACAATGTCATCATAATAGTGAAAACAATAATTGATAGATCCAGAAACTTACACAGATTTACAGGGTTCGTGGATGGATGGAGTGCCTTGCATGCATCATTGACAATGTCAGCCATCAAAATCGGCACCACCAAAAATAACAAAGGCACCAACATCAAGCACAAAATGCACCATAAATGGTTCTGAATTTGATTCAAATATCAAAGGATGTACTCTAATTGTACAACTGCTGAAAAGGATAGACATGTCATGTGGTATTGTGAATGTAGGGCAAAGATAAACCAGCAACCAACAGATACAAAAGTGGTCCATTGACTTTAAGGTCTATACATGTTTAGATGGCAGACCATTTATGAAAATCAAGTGGGGCACAAAACCTTGGACATTATGGCCTACTGTAGTACCCAAAAATCAAGAAAATTCCTTAATTTCTCTTTGTCCRTCATTCCTTCATCAAGGAAACAAGCTCCTTCCCGACCTCCAAATATCCAACATTCTAGATAAACTTTATGGCTGAGAAACAGTAGCAGAGCATGTGATAAATATCTTAATCTSGACAAAACTTTTAACAGATAAGGATTTATTCTTTKGCTTTTGCTTTTCAAATTTATTTATCCTTATGAAGTCATGACATAACCAAAAAAAATTTACGACTAATTATAGAAACAGAAATATACGGTACAATTATTGGCGGAACTCCACTATCCCATCTTTACGGTACATATAGTAATTCCCTCTACCTTGGCCCATCTACAGATGTTCTATATTCGTGGTTACCTTCAGATACGATTCATAAGAACAATTCACCCGGGAATGTAAATGAATAAAGCACATAAGGGGGCCAAAATAAGGAATGTCAAACGGATAATTAAGTGAAAGAAGCAAATACATTCTCACTTTAGTTTCACCTTTCGACAACCATGATAAATTCAATTTAAATCTTCAAAATGTGTCTTGGCAACTATGCAACAGAAACAACATATACACAGAAAAAGGATCTAACTAAACATAGTCCAAAGCGATCATATATATCTCATATTTGTAAATTCGTCATTGCTCTGAAGAAACAAGAATCCGTTAATCCTACTGCCACTTAAATTTAGTTGATGCAATATATCACTCAAATACTACGTCTTAGGATTCTACTTATCAAAGTTTTTTTTTTTTTTTTTTTTTTTTTTGGGGGGGGGGTGGGGGGGGGAGGGGAGTTTAACTACTGAGTAAACGAAGATCAACAAAATAAAAGCTCCTCCTCTCATGCACCAAAAGCAACTAGAAAGAAAGCACAAACAATTAACCAAAGACAGTGAGAATAAACATAACTCATGTTGAAGTACTTTAGCATTTGCAAGATACAAAGCCAGTCAACACATAACATTTCTTAAAGGAGCAAATGAACACTCAACCCAAAATGATTCATAGTAAACTCTGGTACCAAATAAAATACATTTTCTAATTGATTAAACTCTCAATGAACTACCCCCAATTACGTACTTTCTCCTAGTTGTCACATTTATGATGAATGATAAGTTGACTCCATGTCATTCTTTATTGCTTCCTCTTTCATCGATTGACAGTGAAGATCCCTTGTAAAGCTTGTAGTTGTATCCAAGAAATAGAGAAGAGATGACATTATGCAGCAACAGATAAACATCGGTATGGGCCCAAAAACCCAAAGAAAGAGAGGGAAGGATAAATAAAATGCTCGTAGTCCAAGGGACCAGAAGAAGCTTCCTCTGTTCAAATTTCTCGCAACATACTCAATGCAATCTTTCCTGTCTKTGAATGTTGGCACTGTAGCTAAGAAGCTTATATGGGCGTAATACCTAATGGATTGCACGTTGCAAAGAAAAGCAACAAGAAAACAAAGCAAGATACAAAAGAACTTGATAGAAGACATAATTGAAGTTTTGTTGCCATAAACTAACTCCGATGATGTAGATTTTGATGTGTTGCTTACGAACACACCTATTAGTGAGCTCAGAGTAATAGCAGTTGTCGCCAATAGAGTAGAGGCCATTATGTTGTTGCGTATAGTTTGAACTGTCAAAACCCCATTTTTAAGTGGATCCTGCAAATAAAAGAGGACACACAATTCCGGTTGATGAAACAAGCTGAAAATCACCCAATATCTATTTATTATCAGTCCCATTATGACAACTTGGTAMATACGAGCAATTGAGCAACTAATAGTTGGAGATTCACATGTAACAGTATTGGCAAGAAATTCTTCCAACAATTAGACAAAAATGTAATCCATAGTTAGGTAGTTTCTCCTTTTCACATCATTTAATAGTAGATGCTAACCATGTCCCAATGAGTTCAGATGAGTATCATACAACTTAAGACTGCTCTTGTCATAGTTGCCAACTAATCTATCAGACACTTTACTGTTAGACAACAGCAGAAATGAGATTCCAAAATGAACTCATGATCAGTTCAATCACTTCCATGTCAAGTTCGAGGTAGTTCTATTTGATTAGCTTTTATAGGAGAATAAAAGAGGCAATTTGTCTTGATATTGATAAAAGTTTGAGTCAAATCAAAGCCAAAGGAAAAGGAAAGAGGGGTAGAGAACTAGCAATTTATCTGTTTTCCAGACCGCCTCCTAAAAACCTAAATGCTTTCCAAATATACTTCTCATGCTCCCAATCCCTCTTTCGTGCACACACCAACAACAGAAGAAGGTGAATAGAAAAGGAAACAGTAAGACAAACAGATCCAAAGCTAGAGCATATTGATCGTAGATTGCAAGCCTGATATAAATCAAAACTTTAGGCTAAAATTGTGTTAATTCCACACATATTTTAACACCAACAGGAACATGTTTTTACAATATCTCCCTCTGATGACCGCAGCAATTGACTACAAAACAGTTCCTTCTCTTACAAAAGATGGGACTAAATGCAGTACCAAGAGTTGCTTAATTATCAAAGACAGCAGGTATCATTATGGTTGAATTGAAGTTCCTTCAACAAATACATGAATCGAAGCCACTAAAATGTGATTCTTTGTGCCATGGCGCTATAATGCACTTAAACTAACCTCCGAACTACAGCCTATTTCTCTCTCTCACTCTCTCACAACAAAAACATCTTCAGACAGGTATTAAGCATCTAACACTTCTATTTAAGGAAGTACTTAATTCACAGTCCAAGAGCAACAAGCAAGAAGGCCAGTAATTGCAGCTAACACTGCTAGGCTAGTATGAATTACCAGTCAAAATTGGCGACAAAAATAAATCACATGCAAGATCAAACAGCTGCATAACTATATTAGAAATATATAAAGAAACATATACGGGATTTGAAAGACTAACGGTCATCATGGAGAAAACCCAATTATGGCGGCTTTCAGCATTGAGTCCTATGACAGTTCTTTTGGGATCGTATATTATGGTGTAAAGAAGCCAGACATGGTACAAGAARAAAACAAACAAACCCAGAGGCACCAACACAAAGTCCAGCTCCTTCTCCTTCATCGAGAGTCTTCTTTATTTTCCAAATYCGTTGTCTGTTCCTCTCAAAACCCTTTWCCCTTCTAGTGTTGAAAGCAAAGAAAGTAACCCAAATGGAGTAATAACATGGACACATGTCGGAGAAAGAAAGGAACAACGTAGCATCAAGAATGGCTGGAAATTGGGGCCGAGGGGACAGCAAAGAGACACGACAGCATCATGGTCTTAGTACTACTTTCAATTTTCATGGGAAATCCCTAGTAGTACTTCTCATTTTTCTTGGGATTTTGAAAAGGTCTTCCGGAATCATTTTCATGTACTTAGCCTGATCCATAGAGTTTGAGACCTAATTCTTTCTTTCTCCTGATCCATAGAGTTTGAGACCTAATTCTTTCTTTCTACTCAATTACACATTGATTTTCCTTTTCTTTTCTTTTTTGGCAGATCACAATTACACATTGATAGACCCCAAATATGTTATCACATCAATCAAAAGTTTCACTAGTTGGGACTTAAAAAAGAAGAATGTTTCATTAGTGGTCAATATCAAAGCAAAAGTTTAATATGATCCAATAAATCTTAACAATTTGTATATTATATGTTTTGTAAATTATATTTTCAAAATAAATAAAATATTCGAATTTCTTAACTCAAATTTGATTATCCTCATTTCTATTTTCAATGGTATCAAATGAATATTACTTATTTAATACAAACTTTCACAATGAATTATAATAATCCAATAGATTTTTACTTGCCAACCTCATTAAGTTATTAATAACTTATACATATCCAAATATTCTTTTAAATTTTTAATGTAACATTAAAGATGTATTGTCTAATTTACATCTTTTATTTTTCTATTTATAATTTCTAATAATAGTAACTGGCTTTTAAAATGAATAGATTATAGGCTCATTTGGATTGTCGTTGAACTGAAACCAAAATATTGAGTCTTTCCTACAAAAAATTTCCAAAACTTTCCCATCAAAACATAATTCTTAAGCTATCATTCCTTATCAAAATTTCCACCAAAATTTAAATTTCAAAATTTTTAAATTTCCCTCTCTCCTACCTTTAAAAACACATACCAAATTTCTTCATTTTAACAAATCCAAATAAAGCCTTAATCGTCCATATGTTTGAAAGTGATATTCTCCGAATCCTAAGCAGCCTGAATACCAAGGTCGAAGCTAGGACAGACCCCAATATTTTTTTAAATTTATATCGAAATTTCGTCCCCTCCCTCGATATTTTTTTCCATTTACACTCACCTCCCCAAGATGAAAATTCGAGCTCCGTCCTTGCAGGCAAAAATAGCACAAACGGCTCCGTCCCTGAAGGCAAAAATAGCATACAGGTACAAGGAAGGAATAAAAGCAACAACTGGAAATTACAATTCTGTAATACTGATTATTATCAACAAAAATGCCGAGCTTGGCATTATGGCATTTCTACAAAACGGGCAAGAAGCAAGAAAAAGAAACATGTTGGTATCTCATAATAGCATTTGTACAACATACTAACAGCTTCTGCTAGCTTCCCTCATCTTGAAGTTCCACACCTCTCAAGCGCTTTTCCCAGTAGCCTTAGCCAAGGAAGTGAAGTTAAACCTGCAAGCCACGACAGGATCATGAAGGATACTGAAGATTGTTTGCAGTACAAAATCACTCTGACAGTGAGAAGTGAAATACAAGTATGAGAAATATGAAACTTTGACATCTGCATCAACTTCCATGAAAGCATAAAATTCTAGTCCTGATCTATTCAAAGCAATATTTCTGTTGTTTTTACCCTTGAAGGTCCATGGGCACAACTTCCACTTGGGTCTCTTAAAGTAATACAGGAAATTTATGCTTAGAAGATGCCTAAATACATATTTATCCATACATGCTGGCTTCCTGGTGTGCTCAACATTGTCCAAGCCGAAATAAATCACTAAGTTGATCAAATAGTTCCTTACCGGAGAACTGGTTTCTGAGCTGTAGTTGCAGAGCTTAAGCTGGGGGCCAGAGGTACAAGTTCAGGAGGCTATATAGGAGAGAGTCATACAAAAACACAGCGTGAAAGTAAACAGTGTCAGGAACAGTTCAAGTAAAGAAACTTTTTTCTAACCTCAAGTTATGTAACATATAAAGCAAACATGAGAGATAACTAATGGCTGTCGCATAAGAAGCATTGCCATTGATCTAGTTGGGTACCAAATCAAACAGCCGGCGAGAGAATGAGAGTTGTCCGTCATCTTGAGAATTTTGGGGAGTTGGAGGGGAGAAAGGACGACTGACAGACCATGCTGGAATACACAATTATTTAATGCAATCTTCAAAGTGATTGGCTTTATGAAAAGTTCATCAGGAACAACATAATAACAACTCTAACATGGGTGGTACAGAGAGTTTCAAAAATCAAAAGCCTCTCCAAGACAGTAAATAATCTAGTACAATGAAAGCAGCAGCTCATTAGAAATTCGTTGAAAGGGTAGATGCTATTTGATTGAATCACAATTCGGTGAAAATCAGATCTTATTTCCAGTCTCAGTTACGGTCGAGGATTTCTGTTAACTACATTTGATATGACAGATTTATTACACTCACAATTATTTGAACAGAAGCAACTTATGTTTGTATAATTTTTATAGGCTATAATTTGAAAAGAAAAATAATATCAAATAGAGGTTTTCCTTTCTTGAAAAATTCACCAATTTTTTTATCCTCGTTTAGATAACTAATGATTGATGACTCTTAAACTAGAAAGGCAGCCATTTTGCAAGAGTAGAACTACCATCAGTGTTGCAAGAAATTTTGAACCAAATAACAAAATCATAAAGGAATAAACCAAGCATGCTATGAACAAAAATTTTAGCATGCACAAGTTACTGGATAAGAAGACAAGACCTCAAGCTCTTCTACTTTTCCAGTTGACTGCAAACTCGAGCAAGAACCAACTGTTTTGCTAGTAGTTAGAGAAAGGACAAGTGACCCTTTGGTAGTTGAGGATTCCATGGAGCTTCCTCTTGTAATCCGATCTGAAATCTTTGCTTGATTTTTGTACTCAGGATCATCTTCAAGTTGATCAAGTTCAGCAGGAACCGTTTGGTGTGCATCATATGGCCCAGACATGATCTTTTCAATTGCAAGTTTCTCATCTTCTTTGGAACTTGAAGAAATAGAAGCAGCAGCCAAAGAGGGAGTGCATCTTAAAGATACCTCTGGTTGACCAATGCTCTGTGATGGAAACTGAGGTTGATGTGTGTAATTAGCTAATCCACTGTCTGCATTATCCTCAGTCTTCTCTCTCCAAAATTTTCCAGACTTATCTGTATCAGTACTGCAAAGTTTTGTACAATATGAAGCAGAACCATTAGATATTTGGCTCTCATAAACTAGCTCACCTGACACCCCAACACCAGCTTGACAGTTTGTATCTATTAAACTAGTTCCCGAATCGCAATTCTCCCGTTTTCTCTTCCTCCCACCCTCCAATTCCTGAGGTGGAGAATTATCTTCAACTTGGCTAGAAACTTTAGCTCTTGGAACCCGTCCTCCCTCTCCAGCAATTCTGGTAGGACGAGCAGGCCGAACTCCACCAGGAAATACAAAATTGGGTATGTTCTTACGTTTCACATGGCTTACATGGATCTCCATTCCAGGCTTCCACATTGTGTACATGCCAACAGCATGCTTGAATTCATCAACAGTCAACCTAATATCAAACTGCTCTGCTTCATTGGCTGCTACTCCTTGTTTCCTTTGGAGACCCATGAAGTAACAAGAATGAAATGGTCTCAATTTGTCAGAGAAGTCACCAGGATGTGGGTGGCACTGAAGCATGTTCATTGTATGCCTCTCAATCTGCTTGTTAAAACAGTTAGATGATATCAGGTGAAATAAACAAATGAGTATACAAGTATGCAAATTAAGTATGAAGATAAGGGATCAAGAACCATATAAGAGATACCCTTAGTGTAAGCTGACGCAAGCGGGATTCCACCCAACCTTTCCATTTCCTCAAGTCATCAGCATTTGCTGCTGTTACGTCTATCTGCAAATAATTCTTGTATGCTTCAAAGAATGGATACAGTTCAAAAAGTTTCTTCCAGTCAGCCTTATTTGCTTCCATAGCCTGAGGAAATAACGTGCAACAATCAAGCACAAAAACAAACAGAACAGGACAAACCTCATACAGGATATTAGATTTAGAAGCAATAAAAGGTGAAGATAGAATAAGGAGCTTGTTGACCAAGGTTACAATAGTAGCCCAAGCTTATTAGAGAAATGTAGGAGCTCCTATTTGACAAAAGCATTCAACGGTTCAATTACCTCATGCATGTAAAAGTCAAAGAAAGAAACATGTACTAGATGAGGAAAATATATTTGAACTAAGATCCACTAAACACATTGAAAACTTTGATACATTGGTTGCTCATGACTCAACAAACCCCAGCATCCGTAACATAAACAGCGTTCAATTTTACAGCTAATTACCAAACCAAATACATTAAATGCCACAAGTACTTGATATATATACTAACTGCCGCTGCCAATATCATCAGATAGCTCAGTGGCTCACCCATTAACCTTGTTAACCAAAACCAAACCCCACTACACAGAATCGTAACATAAATATATCAGCTCAAAAAATAGGGTCATTAATAAAATGCAATGTCATGATTACATAAGCAAAATAATCCAGTCAAATGAAAACACATATTGGCAATCATGTAAAACTGGATATGGAATTATTCTAGAAATGCAATTGAAGAATAGTTGAAAGAATACTACACAAATGTTATACTCTATAAGCAAAAGAAGTAAACTGCGACCACAAAAACTGCAAAAATCATCTCCCATGCCACAAGCAACCAGAATTAAATGCAATTCCATGGAAAAATATACAAAAAGAATTTTCTCACAGCTATTGTATGGGTGTACCTCACAAATTTCATTTCCCCTCTGAAACTCTTCTGTCATAATCCGTAAAGTACTTGATGATACATTATAGCTAGAGTTCATGGATGGATACGCAGGAGTGATTATGGGCATCAGGTGGAACCTGTCCTTCGGATTTCTTCTAGGATCCCAAACTTGCAGTCCTAGCGATCCATCTTCAATGGCACAAAGCATAACAGGATTAGGCCAGCGCCACTGCGTGTAGACTCTGAAGAACCGGGAGACTAGCATGTTGGGCAGTGCATTTGGGTAAAGTTGGCATATACGAGCGACAAGTAATGCCCAGTTTATACCACCTAAAAAACCTGCAACCTGGCCACAGTAGAAATTAAATTCTCTYAGATCATATAATAAGAAGCAGAAGTGAGCCTTAACTCTATTTTAACCGAAAAAGTAGTCCATACATTTGAATAAACACCACGGCATTTTGCCCAATACCTCATGCATCTCAAAGTTGTGCGGAAACTCTGCATCAGAAGATACAAATAGTAATTGAATATATATAGAAGGCCAAACAATGAAAGATGAGAAGCCAAACTGAAGACTGCAGAATAAACAGTTATGACCTGAATATTTGGCACTAATCGCAAGATTTGGTCAGTAACTCGGCAACCATTTAGACTACGAACAGTCTGCTCATCCGTGTTCTGCAGTATTGAATCTTGTGAAATATCAAGATCCTGCACCAGAATAGCAAGTCAATACCAGAACAAGAAATTTGTTCTCTATTTAGACTTTTTCTTCACCAATTGCCAGGGCTAGCAGGGAGGGTACTTCCTAGTTGTATGCTTCGAGGGAAAAGCAATTGTCCCTTTTTGCAAATATTATCCAAAAGGAACCCTAAGAATTTTCTAGTGGCACAAACTCTTTGCAAGGCGGGAACTAACAAATTTGGTCTAGATTCCAGATATGGGAAAGACCAGTATTTATCTAAATTATCAACTCTCACAAAAAGAATTGCAAAAGCATACTTAAAGCTTGATTTTCTCATATCCTGTTACATCTAGAATAGAACTTCGCCAAAGACAACTACTGGCAAGACATCAATGCCATTCACATCATACTAATTCAAATATTTAACTGATGCCTGGAGAACTTTGTATAAATAAGAGAGCATCCAAACTAAATATCGGGCAGAACAAGGTATTGCTAAAAATCTAGCATGCTAAAGGAAATTTTATAAGGAGACAAATAAGTAAGAAAAAGAACTTACTTCTGGAATAACCCACAGAGAGAGTTTTGCATAAAGAAGGTCAATTGAAACCCCATTAAATTTGAATCTCATTACTGGGACATGCGCATCAGGTACAGGGTGCAACTCTGTTACCTCATCCATTTCTGACAGCATACTATGGAGCTCACCAAAAAAATCTTCCTAAACATGGTAAAACACTTGATAAATATTTGTATGACCACATGTTCGAATAGAAACAAATATATTAACCAAGTACAGCACAGCATATCCCACCTCTCGCGTTGCATGCCTAGGTCCCACGCAAAGCGTATCTATATCAGCTCCAGGGCCATGTACCTAATAAAGTATAAATAAGATAAATTGAAAAGTATTCTAAAACCAGGGGAAAGAAGCATCACATAACTTTTTCATTCTTCATAATTGCAACACAAAGCTGCTTGCGAGCCGCGAAATTCTAAACCCTAAAAGATGTTTTAACAGTATAACATTTTCATTTAGTGAAATTGGACGAAATTCCTATATATATGGATTCTGGTGGGTGTTGAGCAAGCATATGTATCATACATTTATGTATACCTCTTGACAGTTGCAAAGAATCAAAAGGCTTTCTCTCACTGGAGTAGTTACCAATTCCTGTAACGTGCATAATAGATAAATATTTAACAGATTACAATTGAGTACATATCAGGTTAAACCATCCTAGTAATCCTTGGGGCAGCATGCTAATTCATACTAATGATTTGACTGCACTGGTTTTGCGTGCAATTACAAACTTAGAAAACAATATTTAATTGTGGAAGACTTCAATTAAATTTTGGCATAAATTTTATCCATAACATAGGAAAAATAAACTCATTTCTAAACTTAAAAATACTATTCAAGTATAGAAGAAATCGAGAAAATGATAGTTGCATCATGCGAGAGAATAAGGCACAAGTAAAATAAAGTATACACTGACAYTTTTCCTGCTTGATGCAGGAACAACATTGGTTCTATAACAATTCTAATTCTTCTTGTTTAGCTTTCTGCAATCTTCCTAGTTAAATTATATATAACCAGACATACTATAGGGGTTATGTTCAAGTTGACATGGACTTAGGCAGGCATCGGAGTTTTATATTTATCTTTTACATTCTTCAGTTTGATCATCATAGTTTCAGATTTTGCAAAGAAATAACTCTGAACAATTGCCGTTGCACTAGGTTTCCCTGTGTTCAGTTACAATGAATCCACTACTCTTACCTAGTCTGCACAACTGCTACTCCACAAGCCTTCTTGTGCTTATAGATTGTAGATAACATTTAGATTCCTGGATATAAATTTCAAATGGTTCCTCAATTGCCTGAATGTTCACATGACATTGTAATTCTCAAGCTTAGCTGTCTTTCCTATCTCTACAAGAAAGAGATCATGGCCTAGTTACACAATCTAATAGAACATGATAGTCATGATGTGACAGGAGGTACTTAATTGAAACCTGACAAAAAACTTTGAACTTGTCTTGGAAGATACTATGTATCTTATTGTCATGTTTATTTAAAACTTAATCCAGGCAATATAAATCTAAAGGGTAAAAATCTTGAACCTATGCATGCACTAGACTTAGAAGTCTTGCACCAAATCTTAAACTGGTTCGAGTCTCAAGGCAGCAGAAATATGGCATCATGCAAAACATCACAGAAAGCCACTTTGAAATTTCAAACCCAATCATTCTTCACAGTAATTGTACCCCTCACAATCTTACAGAAAGAAGTCACTAGAGAGGAAAATCTTATTAGATGATAATGTTTCTTGCTCAGATGGTAACACTGAGAAAGTAAATTTTTTGAAGTTTGACCAGCGGAAGTGCTGGACACATATGGCAGTTGTTTTCAAAGAAAATTCTTGCAATTGCATCCAACCCAGAAAATCATAAGGAAATAAAAATAATAAAAAAGAAGAGGCTAGATCATGCAATAAGATGATATTTTCGTACTCAAAATTAAGCGCTAGACTACTGAAATAATAGAGAGCAAACCATTAACTTTAGCCTAATTGAATATCCTTGAATTGATGTGAAATAAATTAGCAAAAGTAAATGTTCAGGCAAACAAAACCTCAAATCTCCTAAATGGTTTATGATAGGAAAAATATCTAGTAAGAAAGGTCTCTTCAACAAAAGGGACAACGCAATCCCCATAATGTACCATTTTTGCTTATTTTCTGTAGTTTACATCCAGAAAAGAGTTTGCATTACAATAACTAACTGCTAAAGAATTTGAAGTCTCGCTTCTCCAAATGCGTAGTACCGTTCTTAAAGGAAAAGCACGACTAACTGCAACTGGAAATAATTATAATCATTTATTCATCTTCCGAAGATGCATAATCAAATGGACTGGCCACAGTGTAGAAGAATTGTGACAAAAAGAATGATACTATAATACACAAAACTGCAAATGAAGCTCGGAAGCGACAAGCAAGGATGGTTTCTTTTGGTACAAATCGTGCCTTAGTCTCTACATGGTAACAGAAATTGCTTCCTTAACAGTCATGTTACAAACAGTACACGAGACATACTAGCCCAATGTTTCTTAATGTCCCTCCTTTTTCCTTTTCTGCTAGGGTACCAAGCGAAATATAATTGTCTTACCCCCAAACGGTATGAACCAAAAGTGAATATCTTTGCATTTGCTTCCTGAACCAGCTGCTCGTTTAACCCCTTGGCACGGCTAACATTTTTTACCCATTGCTTCACAATCTGACCAATTTCCCAACAACCAGAAAAGTATTAACATTAATATTTGTAAATCTGGATGATACTTTCAAATTTTAAATGGATAGGCAGGCCAACCTGGTCAAGTCTTCCAAGCACTTCCTCCCTACTAATTGCTTCCTCATGACTCTCATACAATCCTGCTTCTGCTAAAAACTGCAGGTATACAACACCAAATTCTTCAACAAATTCAATCAAACTATTGATGCAAACAGAAGCATCTGAATACAAATCTGAACCAACCTTTTCTAGCTCTTGGGTCTTGATTATATCATACTCTGTTGGTCCACTCCAGGAAATTGGTTCTGTAATTCCCAGTCGCTGCCCGCTACTCTGACTGTTAAACCCAGCGCTTGCCATTTATTTGCTTTTTCTCTGTGTACTTATTGCAATGTTTTTTTTATAGGATTTTACTTCTCTTTTTCGTTTTTACAGAAAATTGTTGACAATGAATTACAATTCTCCCACTCTGTAATTGTTTTCTGTTGCTTTTTGCTTTTTTCTTTTTCTTTTTTTCCCCCTAATGAATCTCCCAGCTATCCAGTAGAAAGCTAGGAAAGAAGAAAAAACGATAAGAAAATTAATACAGAAAGATCACAGAATTCCCTTAATTGCTATTCGTACAGCATACATAATCCGGAAGGAAACTGGAAAAACAGAATAATCAAACAAAAAGGTCTATATAAGAAATCCCTAAAACTGATAAATAAATATATCAAGAAGTACAATCAAGTCACCCTTTTCGACCCAGAAAGTTTCTATAAGCAAAGGCCTTAACTTTAAACGTCGAACCGATGAATAATTAATTGAGGAAATAATTGCTTATCCCCAATCGCTAGATCGACTGAATTCGAAATTCTCCTCCTCTGCGAATTCTTTCTTAGCAAAACTCTCAATCCAAACCCTGCACAGTTTCATGAACTTAAAAAAACCCCAACTTGAAATCGCATATATATATGTGTGCATATGTGAATTAAAATTTCAGAAAGAAAAAAAGACAATAATTTTAAGGGGTGCTTACAGAGGGATGAGCAATTGAACTTAGCATCATTAGAGAAGAAAGAAAAACTTAATGGGCTCTATTCCAATTCCCAAGTAGAGTTGGAAAATCAACTCGATTATCTTGCGGTTTGGTTACTGAAAATCGCACTCCAGTCATCTATACGTACTAGAAGATCCAAAGCCCGCTTTCAGTCGGGAGTACCTCACTTTTTCCCTCTTTTTCCCTTCTTCTTTAATCTCGGAGAACACCAAAAACACCAATTGACAGGTGATTTACGGGGAAATATGCTGGATTGCAGCAGTGTCGTGCATACGGCTGGGTTCTTTACTATGGGGTCTATGTGGTAAGGAATTGGATTAGCMTGTCGTAAGCGTTCCACTATGGGCTTTACAAAATTCCTCGTAAGGGTGAATCTATCTCAGGTTAGTTTCGTGCCGTTCACCAGCCCAAGATGCAAGACAGTTTTTCCAAATTCTTTTCTATATTGTGGACCGGACAAGCAAGATATTATCCCCCTTTCCAGAACTGTAAGCATTTATAAAAAATGCGTTGTCATCCCTTGGAAAATTAATTCTTGCAAAATGTGGGTCCTTTCTATTTCTTTTTCTTTTTAAATTTCAAAGTAAAAAAAGTATTCAACGTTATTAATAAATAATGAATGACATTTCTACCCTTAAAGCCCTAGAAGCTTTGGAAGCCTTAGGRTTTAACCTCTATAAATAGAGGATTTTGTATGATGATCCGCCCTCTCTTAGGTTCCACTGAGGTTGTACGAATGTCATCTATCTCTCGATAGTTAATACAGTTGGACGTTCAAAGYAATTAAATCCATGAACATAATATGAACATATTATTAATTACATAATCTTACAATGTACAAAACTCCAATTATAAAAAACTAAACTTCATTGTACAATCTATCAAAACATATAAGAGTACAACTCTTAGCTGACAATACAGATATTCTAACCATTACAAATGAGTAGAGATCCCCAAGTTTCACAAAACTTATATACAACATAACTCTTCTAAATTAGAAGTCGTCTGACTTCACGAAAACATGTGATAATTAAATGAGCTAAGCTCAGTGAGTCTCGTCATGTGTGATAGTGTACAATTTTAATAGTAAATATCCAGAAAATATTGTGCTTCAGTTTAAGTAAAATAAGATCAAACTATTGTTTGAAAACCAATATCTTTGAAGAAATAGTTTGGAAAACTTCAATGCCTATTGAGCCAACTTTGATTGATGATGATGCTAGTAAAGGAGATTATATACCCTTTCCAAGGATAAAAAAATGTCAATTTAGGTCCTATAGAATTTCATAAAACTACATATTTCGAAATCAATTTTGGAGGTAAAAATGTTGATGCGTCGATACTCGAATAACACAATCATGGTATACAATGCTTGGACAATGATAATGCTAGTGAGAAAAATACTTCAAACACATGGCAGTTTGGCACTCAGGCCATTCAGAGACCATTAAGTGACAATATGACTTGTGTTTGGAAAGGATGTTAGCCCTTGAAGGATTAACATGCTCCAAAAGACCAAGTTTCTAGGGCTATAGAAGTTCAGAAAGGCTATAGATTTTTAATACTGTACCCCAAAAACAACGTTCTTGAGGTTCTTGAAAAATGAGAAGGGAAACCTAATTCGTTGTTTGGACTGGAGGAAGGATATGGCTTTACATGATTGACTGGTACTTAATTCATTATTTGGATTGGAGGAAGGATATTGCTTTATAGGAATGACTGTTGAAACTAGTATCCTAAATTATCTTTTGGCCGCCAAGAAATATAATCACCTTTTCGTAGATTAAGTAGTGACTTCTCATTTGAGGGTCAAAGCTTTCATTGGCAAGGTTCGTGCATGTTCTATGCAAGATATGTGCCAACAATGAGTAGTTATGAATGTATTCATCAGTATAGCTATTAGGTAATTTGTTTTCGCAAGCGTTTTCTTGTTGTTTCATTATTATTTATTTCTAGTGTTCGTTTTGGATATTGCATAGACGAGTGAAGTTTTTTTCTCGCTTTTTTCTTTTTATTTTTGTTTGATAATTGAAATTTCCTTTATAATTCTTTATTTTATATAGATAACTGGAGATTGTTGGAGATAATTTAATGAAGTACAAACTTACTCGTACGTTCTTGTTTAACTATTTCCATGGAGGCTATTACAAGTTTATCAATGTTTACAATTGTTATTATTCATCGGGATTAATCTACTTGCTATTTAGTGGTTATATACATTTTTATTACCTCATATTATCAAATCATGTCATGTAATTGCATTTTACATTTTTTAAAATCCTTTTAGCGTAGTTTTTAACTTTTATACAAAGGGTAAATTCATCTATTCGAAAAAAGAATATATATTTTAATGTATGTATATGTGTGTATATGTATATATAGATGTATGTTTGTGTATGATTAATTGACACTAGCTAGTAGAGTATTATGGAATCAAAACTATAAATTTTTTAATCGAATTGAATTTATTATTTCGATTTAATTCGATTACATAAGTTCATAAAGACTTCGATTCGGTGTTAGGTTTAATGTGTAGTTAACCCGAAGTGTTGACTCTTGACTATGACGACTCTCTAATTCTGAAACCCTAACTCCTCAAATTTTATCTTTCAGTTTCACAGTTCGGACAACGCACACTTCACCGCCTCAACCATTGTCTTTGTCTTTGTCTCAGTGTGACTCCTTCTTGGTTCAAAGACCGCTACCACCAGCCAGCTTGTTCCTCTCTTCACCGCACTTCAAAGTTCTATCCTAGGTACTTTCCCCCTTTTTTTTTGTTTTATTTTTTTCTTCCAACTATATTCTCTTGAACTACTCCTTGAAGCGGAGAAATGCCTTGTCCATGTAGTCTATAGAGGCGAGAGCTACAATTATGAAATATTTTAAAGATTTTTTTTTATTTTGATGTGTTAGAATTCTAGATTTTCTTCTTCTTTTCTTCTTGTATCCCTAGAATGAATTAGCTCCATGGTAAAACATGAAGATGTATCGTAGCATATTTGTTCTGAATTCTTGCTTAAATTTACACGGAACGAGACTAGCATTACCTTTGGTACACTTTCCTGGCTATAAATATTTTTGTGTTTAGGCTCTGGACATACRCTAATACTTCAGGCTGGGTGCTATTTAATTTAGTAGAGTTGAGTTGTGATASCTCTCGAGTCTCATCGTATAGAATGGGGTAATTTTTCTATTTTTCGTGCAATCTTTTTCCTAATTATAGATATTTAAGTTGGTTTTGGAGAATACTGAGACTATACATCATTTTCCCATTTTATTTGATTTGTAGTTGGCTAGAACCTAGAAGGGACTGTACAATTTTGAGGATCTACTCTGTTTTCCCATTTTCACCTAAATACTTAAATATAGGGTTATATGATGCAACAATAGGTGTAGGTGTACATCTATCATCATTCAAAAAAATTTCCTTCCCTCAAAACTCTTGGAACAATTCCTTTGTCTTCTCCCCTGCCTCCTAATCAACGTACTATATATGGTTGAATCTGGTGGAACCTTTAACTCCAATATTTTCTAAAAAATTTCATTGCCTCTGTCAAATTTCTCTTTTCGCAATGTGCATAGATCAAAGTGTTGAAAGTACAGGTATTGGGAACTAATCCCCCATTCATTTCCTTCAGAAAATTCCTTCAAAATCTCTTTTACTTTTTCAAACTCCAAGCTTCACAAAGCCCTCCTTCATTCGGTTTTAACCCTCAAACAATCATCTCGTAAAAAATGCACAAAGGCTCATCAATTTCACACATATGTATTAGTCACTTGATAATTAAGAAAAAGTTAAAATTAGAACAACAAAATTGTTGATCTTGCCCAATGGGAATACTCAAAGATTGGCAATATTTGGACCTATGATATTAATCGATATAGCCTTCTTGTATAAGACTCCCAAATTTCTGGATAAAGCCTTTATTGCCAAAAACATAGCAAAGTGCAGAACAAAACTACCGCATTCTCTAGCTTTTATTTTGGTATAGTTAATTATTTTTTCTCTTTTTTCCTTTTTGGTCGATTAAAATATAAATATATGACATGTTTATAGATTTCTAGCATTTAATTTGCCATTTTGTAATGCAATATTACTTTCACCACTACTGAATCTGTTTGCTACATTATTGAATTTTATTTTATCTTGTCTATTCATTTCTTTTCTTTTTCTTTTTTGTTTTTTCCCTATAGGATGTCAAATTTAGTTGATAATTCACTATTRAATAGTGAAAATGTAAGTCTTCCACCACCAATGATCTAATTCTTTAAGTACAACCCTAAGCAATAAAAGAGAAATTAATTCAGCCTCAATCCATTGCAAAGCAGACTATGCGGCTAACACGGTAGTAAACGGTACAAATGCTTTGAAGAATCACATGAAAGTCTATATGAGAAATCCACATAACAATGAGACTCACACAACTCAGATAAAACAACAATCATTCGCTCATTAGTTACTTGGAGKTTTAATCAAGAATATACTAGAAGGGCTTGTTCATACATGATTGTTATAGATGAACAGCCATTTAGTTTTGTTGAGATATAAGGGTTTTGACATTTTATGCATGTTGCATGTTCATCTTTTCATGTCTTATCTGGTATTACTATTACAAGAGATTGCTATGAATTTTATTTAGCAGGAAAGACAAAATTGAAGAGTTTTTTAAAGCTGTCATCTCATAAGATTTATCTTACTACAGATTCATGAACTTTGGGGTAAAGAATTAATTATGTGTCTCACTACTCATTTCTTTGATAATGAATGGGTGTTGCAYAAGAAAACTTTGAACTTTTGTCCCATGAACGGTCATAAAGGTGAGGTAATTGGGGAAGGGGCTGAAAAATGTTTCTTGCTGAGAGGATTAATGGAGTTTTTGTAGTTATTATTGACAATGTAAGTTCAAATGATGTTGCAATTTCTTAATTGAAGAAAAGTATTTATAATTGGACACTATTTGTTTGGTTGTAAGTATCTTCAAAAACATCTTATACACACAAATTCAAAATATGACATACACACCTAACATGGAAATAATTATCACTAAATTGTGATTCAAAACATCTTTTAAAATAGGGAATCGAAGCGGGGTCGGAATTAACATTATCAAAACTAATTGAAAATACTCTTTTTTATAGATTATATTCTTTTAAAATTTGTAAAATTAATTTTGAAATATTAACGACGTTATAAGTAAAGAAGAATATTGATCACTCCAAATATCTCTACAAATAGATACTCTATTATATAAATTAGAAAATATTTTATAATTTTTTTTACAATAACTTATGCAAATTACGTGTTAATTTTGTCTTCGAATACTTTTAGGAGTAGAATTTAATAAAATTTGATAAGTGTTCAATGGTAACTAATTTAGCAAATTCATCTATATTTAAATAATGATGAAGAAGTGTATCCAATTATTTCTGCATGTGAAGATTTTATATTAATTTAGTCATTTTTCTTTTGTTTCAACATACCGTGTAAACTGTCCTACCCTCATCCTAGCTTAAATTTGCATCTCCCATTGCACTAATTTTAATGCACTTGATAGTTCCGGATACTAAGTTGTATCTTAGGAAAGTGATCCCTTAAATATCATATTAGGCTCTTTACTTGCTCCCATACTTGGAACAACACTTTCTTGGATCGGTGATATCAATTCCGATTGTCCTATGTTTTTCTCCATTATCTTCAAATGCATCATTCCTGGTATGGATTCAGGTGAATGGAGTAAAAAATCCAGTGTTTATTGACACTTCAAATGTGTCGTTGGTTAAAAATACAGCTGCTAATGGATTAGCCGAAGCCTTAAAAAAGACTCTTTGCAATCTGTTAAAGAAAGTTATCAATAGGTCAAAAAGAGATTGGCATCTAAAATTTGGAGAAGCTTTGTGGCATACCGAACAACATTGTGGACTCCAACACAAGCTAAGCCATATGCATTGGTTCATGGCATCGAAGCTGTTCTTCCCCTTGAACGTTAGTTACCTTCATTAAGGATAGTTATCCAAGAATGGCTCACAAAAGAAGAAAACAGGTTGTTATGTCTTGAAGTGTTACAAGGACTTGATGAATGAAGGTTGGAAGCGAAATAACGTTTGTAGTGTTATCAAGCCGCATTTTCAAAGTCTTCAATAAGAAAGTTCATCCTCGTTCTTTGCAAGTTGGTAACATGGTGCTTGCAATTCAAACGTCGATCATATACCCTCAAAAGATAAAGAAGCTCACAACAACATGAGATGCTCCATATGTTGTGCGATAAGTATATTCAAGTGTTTCATACCAGCTTGTTGATAAAGATGGATTAAGCGTTGGCCCTATTAACGGCAAGTATTTGAAACGTTACTATGAATAAATTGCACCATACTTCTTAGTATACGAGCCTAAACTATGCATACTCCTTGATAAGAGTTAAAACTGTCCAAATGCCTCAATAAAAAATCAAGATGCTCCTAGTCTACACGAGCTAAAATTGCAAAAATAATCACCAAAGATGCTACATATGGTAAAACTACTAAAATACCCTAACAAGTCCAAGTTGATACAAATAGATGCATCTAGCCTGCACGAGTAAAAACTATGGAAAACAACCACCAAAGAGGTTGCATGTGGTGAAATTGCAAGTCCAAGTTGATAAAAATGGATATTCTTGACCTGCAAGAGTTTAAACTGTGTATGGCCCTCCCTATAAATTCTTTCATATTCTCGAACTACATCTTGATTCCTTTTAAATAATATGTAGACAGTTTAGAAGTTAATTTCTAAGTTCAGTCATAACATAATAAACTCGATAGTCCTTAATTTATTCAACAGTTTGTAAATAAAAAAAGATAAAAAAATGAAAAAGGAGATGCATACTTTGAGCATTCATTATATGTAAATAATTATTTGAGTAGGGGGCACGGACCAAAGTCAATTCAAACACTGAACTTAAAGATAACTATCTCTTGCTTGTTTGCTTCAAGAAACTCTTCCATATCTTCCAAGTTCTTCACAGTCTCGTCAGATTAAAAGGGAGTATTTTCAATAACAGCAACCTTGTCTCTTTTGGTAGAACGAATAACTTCTATATTCTTCAACTCTTTGCGGCTCTTCTCAAGTGCAACTTGGAGTTTCTTCTTCCTCTTCTCAAGAGCATCAAATTCCTTTTGTAAGTTCTCAGTCTTTAAAGCTGTCATTTGTTGGCTCATCTTAGATTCTATGAGTTACGATTTGGCTCTAGAAAGAGACTCAAAATACACATCATTAGTCATCAAGCCACATGTAGAGGACTTTAAAGAGTTATATTTGTGAGCTCCTTCAAATACTTCTTAAAGGTAAAAAGATCAATGGAACTCATCTTTTTCATCTCCTCAAATACTATCCACACTTCTTCAATAGCATAAATGGACTCAATTAACGTTCGAGTAAAATTCTCAGCAATTTGAAGCCACAAAAGTTGAAGATATTAAAGTTAAGCAGCCTTTATWATATTAATTTCATGGAACTTAGAAATGGYGGCAGCAACAGTTTGCCTTTGAGAAGGCGTTGCCCTTTAATTGCATGAAGGAAGAGGTGGATCACTTGTCTCCAAATGYATGCTAGTTGATTCGCCAAAAATGTTGCTAATTAATGGCAAAACAATCATAGAGGATTGAGCAGTATCATTGGCATTCTTGCATAAATCAACCAGAGGCAACCAGCTCTCAATCCCATCCGTAAGAAGAGGAACTTCATCTACATGCAAAGAACCTTCAATTGCTCATTAACTGAGGAAATCAAAAGATTAGAAGAAGTTTGAAATTAAAAGTATTTATGTTAAAAATGAAATACTTACATGAGGTGCTAAAGCCTGAGGAGACATGGTCGAACTAGGTACCCTTCCAAAAGGCTAGAAGAAGTAGTAGCACCACATAATATCTTCTTCTTCTTCAAATGACGCTTCGTGAACCATCTCGTTTAGTATCACTCACAGTTCCACTATCGCTAAAATTGGTATCAACTTGCTCACTAGCTATAGAAGAAACTACAACTCCATATTAAAGTTTTATTGCATGGATGCGCAATGATATTTTGTTCCTTGGAGAAGCTATAGCTTCTTTAGAAGTAGCACCAATGCCTCTAATAGAAAAAGATCTTAAAGGACTGGAAGTCGCTATACTTTTTCCTTTTGAGGAAACTCTTGCAATTCCACTTGATAGATAGTCCCACCAAGGATTATATTCTCCAATAGCAAGTGGGTTTGACGTCTTCGATAGAAGTACAATAAGAGAGCGTATTTTAAGACAAGTAGATGATTTCCACAGTCGAGTCACATCCTCTAATGTGTGCAAGTAAGATTTCTCCCTCAGGTYGCYAGGAGCATCATGACAAAATCTAAATTGCCTATAGAATCTATACGGATTATGAGATTTATCAAATACATGGTATCCTGTCACGTGGTTAAAAAGTTAGAACGTAAACTAACAAAGTAATTAAACCAAGTCGATGATAGAGACCCATTATCCCCACTCAAAGTCACYAATCATACAGTTATAATTCATGGAAGAAGGATCCATGTGTCTGAAAATTGCCTGTGCTTTCGAAAGAAAAATATTTGGCCATCTTTTCTTCATGAAACCTTGACCATTCGTACAACTAAAGAGCAATTATTGCTCTTGTGATGGGTGCCAAAGTCTTGAGCAATTCACGTGTGCACATAATGAATTGGAAAAGTTATTCAACACTCCTTTAGAAGTAGGGATTGAGAGACCCTACTCAAGCCACTGCAGATACTCACCAAAGCCAGTACAGCTAGTGAGAATTTCTACCTGAAAGCCATAAGGCTAGCCACCTTAAAGACACCAGGATAGATGCATTGACCGCTCTACTTGGAAGAACAAATTTACATATTCAAAAGATAGAAATGCAGCATATATCTCTCCTCTTAAAGTCTTTGGAATATCGAGCACATCAAATAGTTCACTTTCTCCCTCCACAGATGTCAAATAAGTACTATTCACGACGCCTGTTGAATTATGCAACGTCCTTGGCTTTGCTGCAGCTCGCCTATTATATAGTATTGGAGGAGACGGTGCGTATCTAGTTGGTCCTTTGAACCGAAACTGGACCCAATCGCCGAAGAAAAGTCTGTATGGGTCGCCATTTGCAAGCCTCCTAAAAGCGAAAAAAGAAACTTACAACTTTGACGAAGCAGGTAATTGCCTTCATTGTCAGTCTTGTAAAGTTCCTTGACAGAAGGGATCACTTYATCGTAAAATGAGTTATGAATAGAAAGACCGCCAAGACTCCTCAAGTCCCAAAATGAAATGGATAAACTGCCAATCAAACTATGCAATGTTCGTAGAGGGACAGCAAAGCTCATAAAAAGCTTGCATGAAATGGCCATAGCAATCATATGTAAACAAAGAAGCGTAAATAGTATCACATATTTTCATATCACAAAGTAGCTTTTTATACATTATGCGAATAGTCTTTGGACAATCCCAGTAGTTTCGTGTATAAGTAGCTCGCCAAAGTTCATAATGGAGGCATTCCGAGAAGGCTTGTCAAGGTTGCAATTTATAAAAGAAGATAGAAATTTTTCAAGCTTGTATTCACATCATAAATTGAAAAAAATAGTAGTAAGATTTTTCAGGTTGATGAAATAGAAAATGAGTTAACTACTTCCTTAGAGCATGATAAAATGATAAAAGGCCATATAGCAAAGTGAAAATTCGCTTTGTTGGAAGATCGATCCGTATTTAAGTGTTTTGATAACGCTAGGAGAATGTTCAAAGTCATAGGTTTAAATTGARGATKTGGTTTGACTTTTTAAGATCTTGATCTCCATGAAAAGCCTGGTCCAAACATAAATCCAATACCAAAAATAAGTTAAAGAAAAAGGCCCAAACGAAGCCCAACACAAGAATCATAAAAAGAAACAAGGCCCAAAACTAATTCATCCCGATGAAAATCGGAAACCCTGTGCTATGGATACTGCACCCCGACGTTCACTGCTCCTCGCTTCGCAGTAGAATCCAGGTCACCGGGAGAACAATTTGCGCCGTTAGCGTCGACTTTCAGACAGCAACTCTTTGCCAGTACTGGCATTACTTCTTGAGTTGCTGTTGGGCTAATTTTGCTGGAATTACAAGCTTTCTTCTTAGGTTTCCACCGGCGAATACTCGGAGTTTAATTGATGATACATTTTTTGGTGCCGGAGATATGAATTATATAGCAGTTGATCTAATAATGCATCTGGTGAGGCAGAATGGTGGTGAAGATCGGTGGGCCAACTTGCTGCGATTCGGTGCTAATGAAACCCTACTTGGCTCGGTAGAAACAAAAGGTAGAAGAAGACAAACTAGGATCTCAAAGCTGCGTTTCCTCTTCTCCGCTGTGCTAAAGTCACTCGTGGTACTTCCAACAAGTTCTCCAGGGATTCCTCGAGGCGCAGAATGAAGTGAAAGAGAAGGTCGGAATCCACCGCCGTGACCGCCACCGACCGTGACGGAAGCAACACTGCAACTCCAATGTCGCGGCTCCTCTCCGTCAGCACCATAACAACAAAGCACAAAAAGGATGAGTTACCGCCATGGTCAAGAATCCGAATGATCGAGGAACACGGAGCTACCCCAGACAATTTGGCTATTGTCGACGAATAGCTTCTCAGTGCSGCAGCCGCCGAAAATCTAAAGGCAGGAAAAAAAATTGGTGCAATGCCTGGAGCTGCCATGGCTTGGTCAAAGCAGAAGGCAGAAAAGGATTCAAAGCAGAAGGCAGTGGATCTTCGCACCACTGCAGGCTACTGGAAACAGAAGGTAGAAGAAGAAGAACAATCCGTCGCCCCCGCTGCTCCCCACCCACCGCCATGTCCATCGCCGAGAAAAAAACGAACGATAGAAATACTTGCYGCCGCTGGTCTGCAAGAGGGAGCAGCAGCCATGGCAACCGAAGGAACAAATCTAAAGCTGTTAAACCCTTGCCCTCACCGTTGCTGCATGTCCGATGGGCAGGCGGAAAGAGAGGAACAGAAGAGGGCAGCAATCATGGGTCCGCGCATGTTCGCCGGATCTGGGGCGCACCTCCAAACTGGCCCCCAGGGGGAAGCAAACCAAGAAGATTGGCTACTGGTTTGGGCCGTGTGTTTAGCCAATCAACAAGGAGAGGGCATGGGCCAAAAAAGATAAAAAAGAAATAAGTTAAACAAGGCGCACTATGAAAAAAAAAAATAGAAAAAAAAAAGCGCACCGGGAGAGAGGAAAAAGAGAGGAATAATAAAAAAGACAGCAAGAAATAAAAGTAAGAGAGAAGCAAACAAAAATGGTAATGCAGCAAGAGTAAAACAAAGGTAGCGGGAAAAAAAAATTTACCCAAAAACAAGAGCAAGTCCGATGTCTTTTATTGGGATGTCTTCCGAAATTTATCAAACACAAGAACTAAGTGTTACATCGTAGCACCATCATAGAAGAATTAGTTATGCGATAATAAGGTGACTTACAAGAAGAGATAATAGATTAGGAAGTCAAGTTCTATCASAATAACTTTAATYTGTGTAAGATATGTTTAGTTTATAGTTTAAATTATTTGAAGTTGGGAAAAAAATAATTCAAGTTATTGGATTTACGATATTGACTCCAATTGCGTAAATTGATTTGAAACTTGTCAATTCAAAACCTATCTTCAAATTGTACCCGTGAAGAACCAACGAATTGAGTTTTTGACTTGAGAACATTTTAGATATTATAACACTTTCTTATTAAATTTATAAGATTAATTTCATGCATAGTAGCCAAAAGATACGTGTAAACAATATTATTGCTAGTGTTTGTATTAAATATGGCATAGATGAGTGAAGTTTTTTTTCTTTTCTTTTTTTATTTTTTTTTTTGCATGATAAACATGAAGTTTCATTTTCAGATTCTTTATTTATTTTCATGGAGGTTATTTAGGAGAAAATGTAAGATTGAAGAGTTCTTTAAAGCAATCATCTAATAAGTTTTAATTTACTACATATTCATGAACTTCAAAGTAAAGAATTAATTATATATATCTCACTACTTATTTCATTGATAATGACTAGGTGTTGCATAAGAAAATTCTAAGTTTTTGTCCCTTAGATRGTCATAAAGGTGAAGCTAGCTATTGGGAAGGGGGGTTCACAATATTTGTTTGACTAGGGTATTTATAAAGTTTTTGTAGTTACTATTGGTAATGCGAGTTAGACTGATGTTGCAGTATCTTGCTTGAAGAATAAAATTTCTAATTGGGACATTATTTGTTAGGTTTTAAGTATCTTCATGTGAGGTGTATTGCTCACATAAAAAATCTTATTGTGTATGATAGTAAGAAAGAGATTGTCCCTTCAATTAATCATGTCTGATTTGCTCACATAATATAAAAAGCAGTCTTCAAGTAGATAGAGAAAGTTAAGGAGTGCGTTGAAATGAAAACAATAGATAATAGAGGCTATTATGCTCGGATGTTCCTACTTAGTGAAACTCAATTTACTTTATGCTAGATACAACTCTAACACCTATAAAAGCTTTGAGGAACTCCAAACTTGCAGATATAGATCCAGATTATAAGTTTGATTAAGAATTTGATTCGAAAGGTCTCCTGTTGATAATAATTGCACTAACATTTCACATTTTGTTTGTTTTTGTCCCCAATTATTTTTTAAAAAAATAAAAAATTCATGTCCCTAAACTTCTTTTGTTCAACTATTTTTGCCATTCCATGGCAGAATTCGATGTATTGATGTCACTCGATGAAAACGTGACTTTAAATTTAGAGAATAAACTGTCAGTTCAATCTATTTTCCTGTAAAAAATGTAAAACTTACTCCTAGCTCTTTTGACCGTTGTTCTTCTGCAAATTAGGATTTTGTTGGGTTGCAATCGTTATTGGTGAATTGATGAATGTAAAGATGATATTCATCTCTTTTTAATCTCAAATAACATTTATACACTTGAGTTAAAATCATGTTTTTGTCACGTGACATCAACTCGWCAGATTCCATCATGAAATGACAAAAATAGCTGAATAAAAAAGTTCAGAGACATAAAAAATTCTTAAATAAAAGATTACGGACAAAAGTAATGAACTTGACATGATTAGCTAAAATTTCTAATTTTCTTAATCATGAGGGAAATCTAGAATTTAACTAAATAATGAGGTGCTGTTATGTAAATGATAAAAGTACATGAGAAAATTGTAATATCATTAATTTACCGTAACTTTTCGTGAACTTTTTTGTTTTTTTCTTACACTTTAAAAACAAGTGGGCCTTTCAACTTTAAAGAGTCAACAATACCTAACCTTTCGTTAAAAGAATTCGTTTAAACACTAATAGAAGCTCATTTGTGGGGATATCTTAATCGATTAATTTTGTTAGAATTTTGTGACCCAAATTCTACTTGAACCAATTCAAGAAGCTCATGGGGCAATTCATGGATCTAATTCAAATAGAACTAAAATTTTATGCTTCCTAATTGTATTAGGTAACTTATTTCCTAATTGAGATTGAGGTACTCTTTTGTAATCTAATCAAAATAAGGTAACATTTTTCGATTAGATTAGATTTTTCGTTGCATAGCTCTATATAATATGTTGTAAAGGCTTCGGATTGGGGAGTAAGAGTAAGAAGAATGTGAATTTCTAAGAGTGTGAGATTCTCACCAGAGTTGTGGGAGAGCCATAGCCTTCGAGGAGAGTTGTGGATTCATAATATATGCTCCTTTTGTATCATCTTTAACTTTTTAGTAGAATCTCTTTAGTTTCTATCTGCGTATTTTTCCATTTATATATGTGTATTAACTATTTTTCTATTACAATTACCAAATGTTATAAAAGCCAGATTTTCAAAGCCAAGAGCCAAGATTATTATAGTCAAGCAAGGTATCAAGGCCAGGTTTTCAAAACCGGGGTTATTATAGCCAATGTTTTGTTAGATGAAAATAATAGGAGCA
Organism: Rhazya stricta; assembly: GCA_001752375.1. NCBI lineage: Eukaryota > Viridiplantae > Streptophyta > Magnoliopsida > Gentianales > Apocynaceae > Rhazya > Rhazya stricta. The sequence continues at coordinate 2,127,158 of MEJB01000012.1, read as the reverse complement.
TTAAAATATATGATATTCTATTGTTGGATTATGACACCAAATTTTATATTAATGGTAGAGTATGATGCATGATTTGTGTAGCCAGATAAATTCAGATGACATCTTATTTATGTTTGATGAGATTTCAAACGGTTGAAGAAAGGTTGRAGAAGTAATATCTTATAGTCAAAGATAAAGTTTTACAATAACGATGGTACTCTCGCTATCTCCTAGTATTTCCTATTTTAAAAATGGATGAATTTAAAATGATCCTTAAAAAATGTTACGAAATCTCGATTAAGAGCTTCATTGTTTCAATCTTCTCAATTAATGGCTTGATTTTGGAAAGAAAATATATTGCCTATTTGCTCCTTCTGTTAATTTCCTTCCATACAACTAAGGGAATGTTTTTTTTTTTTTTTTTTGGGTTAAAATTAAGGAAGGATAATATCCTCAACTAACTGAAACCTTGTCTATTGAGGGAAATGCACTAGATCCTCCCTCGTTTCCGGCAAAGCTTACCATGAAATATGCCAATTTTGGCACGTCTCAACATCAAAATTGACTGAAACCGACTCAATGCCRTTGTTGGCATGATAAGAGTCATTTCCTTCGCAGAATTCCCTGAAATGTTTTGATCCCACACCAAGACTACTCCCCAGAAGCTCCATAAGTCTGAGAGCGAGGTTGCTAACAGCTTCGCAATATTCTTGATTCACCCTTCCACGGGGAAAGACAAAAGGTGAGTACATTTGAAACTAACACATTAATATGGGAATAACAAGATGAGATTTAGATGGAGTCTCTTCAATATTTCCTAGTTTCGAATTTTTAGAGCCATTTCCATAACCGAATTTTCTGAAATCGTCTCCCATCACATTCAAGAATTAGCTCGCTACAATGTTTGGTGAATGATGGTCAGCACACTATCGAAAAGGAAGTGTTTCTTTCCATAGAAGCTTGGAGGAGAACCGATTTGTGAAGTTACTTGCATAACCACAACGATCACCAACCTTTCTTTGGGCTCTTTGCTTCTCTGACAGTGGCCTTCAGAGAAGAAATCCAGGCTTTCATGAGCAACTTTCAGGATTTACAAGTCAACCCATGGTTTACCTCGACAAAGCATCCGTGCTTTTCACAAGCCTGTTTTACTTGCTCGGTATTTGATACAGAAACAGGGTAACCAGAGAAGAATCCATTCAAATCCATATGTGGCATATTAACCAATTGCGGGGCTCTTGGCAAGGCTTCTCATCATCAGGCCATATGAACTTCGGGGTATATTGGATTGGTTTTGAAGAGAAGATGCATCAAATTCCAAGTTTGTCCACCTTTTGATGTTGAGACATGCCAACAATGGCATATTTCCACCATCTTTTGAAAGTTTCTACCTTTTCCAATAAGCTTTGCTAGAAAGGAGGTCTGATCTGGTAGGTTTCAGTGTGTTGCTCTCCTTTTAATTTCAACAAAGAACACCTTCCCTCAGTTGTATGGAAGGATATTAATAGAAGGAGCAAATTGATATTTTATTCTAAAACTAAGCACTTGATGGAGAAGATTGAAATATGAGACCCTGAATTGAGATTTCATGATATTTCAAGGACCGTTTTGAAATCCACCCTTTTAAAATTGAAGGATAAACTTTAAAAACTCACATAATACTATAAAAAATTTGAAAAACCCGAAGAAACTGTTACGAAGCYTCGCTCTATCCACCGCATCTATGAAGTTAGGGTTTTTCCCGACTGGAGTCATAGGGAAGGGGATGAGTTGATCTCTCCGCATAGAAGAAAGATCGTTTCCAGTTCCAATTCAACAATAATGGAAATGAATACGAGTTCTAGCAATAAAAGAAATGGCGACTCCTGCGATTTCAATTCAGTCTCGAAAAAGTCGAAAACTAATGAGGAAGAAAATGAGATTCCGGAGGCTTCAACTAAAGATGTGAGTCATGAAAGGAATACCGATATGAATTTCTCGCCGGAGAAGAATCACGTGGAGAGGTGTTTTGCTATAGAAGCTGATGCCGCTGAAGATAAAGGTTCGAGGCACACCATGGAGGATGCTTCGGTCGTGCTTCAGGATGCTGCCATGGATTTTCCTGRAAAATTAAGGTTTTGTATGTATTTTAATTTAAGAAGGTAACTATGATTTTCCAGTTCGAAATTGTTTAAGGAGCTACGAATTTAGGTGTGCTCATTTTGCAATATATGATGGCCACGGAGGGCGATTAGCAGCTGAGTATGCACAAAAGAATTTACATAGGAATGTTCTTTTGGCAGGCTTACCACGTGAGTTGGTCTGTTATGCTTGGTCTTACTTTCCTGTTCGTTAGTGTTTTAGATTGGTTGATGTTGTTTTGCTTTGTTTCTCTCAATCCGCAAAGTCATTGCTGTTTATATTGTGTCTCAAATTGCAGTTGGATGTCAAAGCTGCAAAAAAGGCCATACTTGAAGGTATGCTGGTCCGGTTATCCTTTAGGTTGAACCATGAATATCTAAATTGATACTATTATTTAGCATTGGTTAGGAGTTTGCTTAGTATTATCCCTATTGCATGTATAATTAAGCTGATTTTTTTTCCTTATGTTGTTGATATTAGGTTTTAGGAAAACAGATGAGTCTCTTCTTCAGGAGAGCACTGCAGGTATCCTCATAACAAATTTCTGCATTTACGAAGTCTCTACTCTATAATATTGTGTTCTGGAGGTATTTAGAACATGAGGATGATATCTGAGCTATATACTGTAAAAAGAACTTAAGCAACTGAATCATCATGTTCCTTCTGTACATTCTTTTGGTAGTTATCTTCGGTTTTTATCTATTATGACCCTGTTCTTGATTTCCTCTAGGTTAAAAGTTAATGAAAAAAGAGTGAAATAAGAAGAAATATTCCAAAGTATGAGAGGGTATTTTTTCTACTAAAGTATCCTATAAGAGAAATGGATCTTCTTTATAAAAAAACTTAAAAGGACACCTTGGAACAGCATTTGTTTAGAAAAGCTGTAAATTGCTTATATCAACAAATCTGATGATCATGGTCTTCTTATTCTGTTTATTCTCGGGATAGATTAATGTACTATATGGCCTGCTTTACTTCATAGTAAATGTATTTCAAGGTCCTAAAAGTGTGTTGCAGTGGTCAACTTTATGTCTCTAAGTTCTTGTGATTTCAAGTTCAAAGATGAACTGCTTCTGTTCAACCTTTGCTTCTTTCACAGCTGTGTTCAACATTCTTTGGTAGGAGGATGGCAAGATGGTGCGACTGCTGTTTGTGTTTGGGTATTAGGCCAAACAGTAAGTTTTTCATTCATATTCACAGTTTTAACAAGTCAATCTGCAAGTTAGTGGTGCTACACATCCAATTTTTAATCTAATGGACTAATCCTTGTTGCAGAACATGGGTATCAATTATTTAAACATTTTCAAGATCTTAACATTATATTAAGCTTTCTTCTTTCCACTCTCTCCAATCTATTAATACAGGATAATTCGTACATAGTGTAGGGCATGGTTTTAGTTCAGAAAGGAATATTGGAAAACTCATTAATCCTAACATATCTAACATTTTCAAAACAAGAATAAGAATGAGTTAAAGCTTGGCGAAAATGGCTCCCTATCTATTCTTCTCCCATTACTTTGAGATTTTATTTTCATCCTGCCTTTTGTCTTGCTTAACAGGAGGTACCTTTCTTTTTTCTGTTTCAAACATTTCAAGTAATTCTCATGGCACATTATATTTATAGGTATTTGTTGCTAATGTTGGAGATGCAAAGGCAGTGGTCGCACGATCATCAGTTGCAGATGGATCACAGAATGGTTCTGATGGTTCAAGTCCATTAAAGTCCATTGTTTTGACTAGGGAGCATAAGGCCATATACCCACAAGAAAGAGCACGTATTCAAAAGGTACTTGTGGATGCTTCTGGCAGAATTATATGAGATCTACTTGAAAAATGATATAATATTAACTGTGCTTTATCAGAATTATTTGGTATCCTTTTTAGTTTTTTATCTCACCTAGCCCATGCCCGATCCGTTCCTTTTTATTTTCTTGTTTCCTTTGAAAGGATGCCCAATCCTTTCTAAACTTGTGTCTCAATTCTACCTCTTGGTTCTTCTTTTTATTGTTTTCTCTTTATACGTAAATTTAGTATGCAAACAATGCCTTTGTTAGGTCATAATGTGGCTTTGTTAGGTCATGTGTCTCAAACATGCATGAGGTAGTACATTCAGCATGAGCCTGAAGTTTCCTGAAATAAAAGGTTTGTGCAGGTCTTGTGACATCTGTATTTTAGAAACTTCCACCTTTCTTCACTGCTTTTGAAGTAGTGCTTGATTATTGAAGGTTACCAGAAATGAGGTGAGGAAAGGAAACAAAAAAAAAAAAAACGATAACGAATGAAAAAATAGATGCACTTACGAAGGAGGAAATTTTTCTGAGAGAAGAAGAAAATGCCTTATCTTTGCTCTGTTTATCTTCATTTCAGCCAAATAATGACTTTTTAAAACTGCATTGATGAAGATGACTACGAATTAAAAGGTTCTGGAGCATATTAACAATCTAGTACACGTGGTTGTCTTGAGGACTGTGGTTGTTCTCTGTTTGTTTGTTGGTTTGTGTCTTTTTACTTTTGCAACCTAATCTTTGTCTAAGTATGAACTCTAAGCTGATAATAGTTTTTTGTTTTCTAGGCGGGTGGTTCTGTGAGCTCAAATGGCCGGTTACAAGGGCGTCTTGAAGTGTCTAGAGCCTTCGGAGATAGACAATTTAAGAAGGTTTTGTACTTTCTGGACAACATTCTATGTCCAATTTAATTTTTTTCATCTGTTTCTGGGCTTCAAAAGAGTTGTATGGCATTTCTTAGCAAAATTAATCCTATTTTAAAATCCTTTTTTTCTGTTTTTCTCTCTTTTTTGGGATGGCGGTATTTAAGTAGCTCTATTTAGTCCACCTAATTCTTTGGTTGGAGTGTCTAGCATGGCAACTTGTCATTTCAGAACTTATAGCCTCCTTGGTAAGCAAGATTTTATCCCCCCATCATATGTCCTCTGTTGCACCCAGGCAAAGTTGTGCAACCTAATATATAATGGTTAAAGCCATATATACATTTGCCCTTAATTGATAATATAATCTATTCTTGATCTCATCATGTTGTAAACATTCAATTAGTCATTACCTGGTTTGACAATTCTAAGCATTTATGTTGTGCAGGTGGGTGTTGTTGCAACCCCTGACATTCATTCTTTTGACCTCACAGAGAGAGACCAGTTTATTATTCTTGGCTGTGATGGCTTGTGGGGGGTATATTTCTCGATAATTGGCTCCTAACATGTTTGTGTATGTTCAGGTTTGATTGACTTCTTGCTGCTTCTGCTTTGTATTTTAGGTTTTTGGACCCAGTGACGCTGTTGCATTTGTCCATAAGCTGTTGAAGGTTTGATATGGTGCCTGGCTCTCCATCTATGTTTTGTCCAACACATTTTTGACAAGCTTTTCGTGGAGATTTACTTTCCTTTTATTTTTGAGCTTCCATAAAGTGAATTTATGCTGTGTATTTTTCAAAATAAGTAAAGAAAGTTGTTATAGCAGTTCCAGGGGATTCATTTTATCAGTTTAGCATTGAAGTACCACATAAAGTTGTTTATTTTATCGTTACTGTTTTTCCCTTTTGTTCGCCTTCAGGAAGTGTTATCTGTCTAGAAGCATATTTTAAAAGCTTGTTACTATAATTCCCCCCCCCCCCCCCCCCCCCCCCCCCCCCATCTTTATAGATAGATCCTTACCATTTGCAGCCTTCTGATAAATAACATGTGCAATTTGATTGGCAGGAMGGTGTACCTGTTACATGTGTGAGCCGCCGCCTAGTTCGTGAAGCTGTACGTGAGCGTCGTTGCAAAGACAACTGCACTGCAGTCGTCATTGTTTTCAGTAACAAGCAGCCAAAACTGGGCAACCTATGATCTAGAATTAGCTAACTATTGTTCGATTAGAACTTTTCTCTCCTCAAAAGCATGTTTTATTTTCTGTGACTCGGGAGTGTAAGTTCGTAGAACGCATTCATCAAACACATGGTGTTCAAAATCATCTTGACTGAGGATTATTTTCCCGTTTCATGTTATTAAAGAAAACCAGGTCGATCTCTCCTTTGGTTAATATGCAAGGTCTGAATCTTACACCCTGGGAGCTAAATGCAATTCCATGTTCAGATTACTATTGTTCTTCTTCATCTGTTTCTTTTTCCTATCGTTGATTCAAATTCTAGTATGTATCAGCTTTTTCAGGATGTTTGAAACGAAGGTTCTTTAGCTTACTGAAGGAGAAAGTATAAAAAAGAAAATAAGTTCACGCACACAACACTAGAAGACCAAAAAAGATTGTGGTTTCTCATGCCGTAGGAGATTGTAGAGTTCTGATTTGGTGCAGGCAATAGATGAAGATGGCACTCATCACCAGCAAAACTGATTACATCTATTCCAACTTGTCCGTTTAACAATGTGGGGAGACTAGCATACGGCGTACCAATAGTTGGATCTCATTCATGAATCTTCTTTTCATCTATGGCAAACAAAAGAAAAGGAGAGAATATTCTATTGCAAATGGAAGGTTTAACTAAGGGGAAATGTGGAAACGGGAATAATATTCCAATTTAAGCCCACAGCCTGATGCATGTTTTCTTTATCTGCGTCCTAATCGGACAAAGAAATTGTAGAGTTGATTCTGGATATTCACGCATTCTTAAAGGTCTAAAACGATTCGAAACATGAATTTACAACAAAAAAGAAGAAAAGAGAAGAAAGCTAATGATTTACCTAATTTGAAAATCAATGATTAGCATAACATGGGTTGTCTTTATGATTATAATTTTGGGTTGAAGAGCTAGCTCTCTGTTGATGGCTTTTTGGGAATCCCTTCTATTGAACAAACTTCTACTCATTTCGCAATGAAAGATTCTAAATTTCTGATTAATATTTGCATCCAATCAGAGTCTAAATCACATAAAATTATTGGATACATATATATACAACTATTCAATAACTTAATAATAGATTCCGAATCATCTAGTATATTTTCGACTATACACTTTAGGAGTTAAAGTAAATATAGTACAACTAATGTAACCGATAATATAATAGATATTGTAATAAAATATCTCTAACTTTGTACTATATTGCCATCATAATCAGTTTTGCTGCTCATCAGCTTCTGTTAAAAGTGCTACATCCCAAACTTTTTTTCAGTTTCCAGTTAATGTTGTTAGTTAAGATAAAAGAAAGGTGAAGAGACATGATGTCAACCTCTTCCCTAGCTATCTGGCCAACATGGACAACCTCTTCTTTGTCTCCCCAACAAGGTTCAAATTTCAGTGAACAATCCAATAAGAGTTAGATAAAGCAAGCACAGCGATCAAGAGATTACAATCACAATGCAAACATACAATTAATGCACCTTACGATGCATTATTCTGAGAAACTGCAATATTTATAAATCTCTCTCAATAACTCTTAAATGATTGCTTTGCATATGGTTTTGAGGCTGATTCGCCATCATCATGCATAAAATAATTCGACATTGTTTCGGATGGAGCTCCTTCTTGTGTGTATATATAATAGTACTCTCTATGTCCTTGTATTAATACTGTAGAGTTCTAAGACCCCGTTTTAGAGAAAAAGGAAAACCTAGACATGGGGCAAGAGAGCTCTGCTGCATCTGAGAAAATGAAGCTTCTTTTGGCATTACTCATTTTGCAGCTCTGCTTTGCAGGATTTCATATTGTGTCTAGAGTTGCACTAAATATCGGAGTCAGCAAAGTTGTTTATCCAGTTTATAGGAATATCATTGCTCTGATTCTATTAGGACCCTTCGCTTATTATGTTGAGAAGTGAGTGTCTTTTTTTTTTTTTTTTCTTTTTTCTGCGTTACATAGAACTCCTCTGTGTAATATGTATTTCCAATTCTCAAGTACCATGGAACAATAAAATTGTTTTGTTCTTCATGGCCCCCATTTTTTATTAACTTCATATTTTCATGGTCTTCTTTTACAGGAAAGATAGACCACCACTCACTTTCTCCTTGCTGGTGCAATTTTTCCTTTTAGCATTAATTGGGTAAGTTTTGCTCCACTTTGAAATGAAACATTCTCTATATCCATTATGAGTACGTCTTCTGTAGTATGGTTTTCTTGAGAGCTCTTACATCTTTGATTTTTCACTTCAGAATCACGGCAAACCAAGGATTTTACATCTTGGGCTTGTTCTATGCATCCCCAACCTTTGCTTCCGCAATGCAAAATTCAGTTCCAGCTATCACTTTTGTCATGGCATCGGGTCTAGGGTAAGGAAGAGTTCATTAAATATGTGTTCTTTGTGAGGCTGCACGGGAAGTTTGATACAGCAGATTTCTGACTCAATTTTTGTGTATATACAGACTTGAGCGATTTAACATTGCAAGAAGAGATGGTTTAGCAAAAATTCTGGGGACATTGGCAAGTGTAGGAGGTGCCACAATTATAACTCTTTACAAAGGCCCTCCYCTTGTACACCAGAGTGCACAGAGTACCTCATCAAAAGAAGAGATGGATTTYTCTGCAATGAAATCGCAGAACTGGACTTGGGGCTGTATTTGCCTGCTTGGACACAGCTTGTGCTGGGCTGGCTGGATGGTCTTTCAGGTCAGCCTATTACTTACATGACTAAGAATAATTAATGCAGGAAACGTTTTCATCTAATCATAAGAGACATATAATCAGAATAATGTAAAGATGTTTGTGATCCAGACGACAAGCATAATTTGATTGTGAAACATGTGGATCATTTATCTTTAGTTTCGGCTTTAGCAAACTGGTCAATATATTTGATGCAGAAAAATATTGCCTTTTACAACTGCTGATCCAGTATATCATTGCATATATCTAATGTTCAACTTTAACTGTTGTGCAGGCTCCTGTGGTGAAGAAGTATCCAGCGAAACTGTCACTGACTTCATTTACATGCTTCTTCGGATTAATCCAATTTCTGATCATAGCTGCTTTTGTCGAAAGGGACTCCAAAAACTGGCAAATCCAGTCAGGAGAGGAGGTTTTCACAATACTATATGCTGTAATATCTCAGCTCAGACTAAGTTATTTTCTGCCACCTTTTGCAACTTAAATCGTTATAATCGTTGTGCTTAATACTATAATTTTGTGCTCGCTTACAGGGGATTGTGTCCTCCGGAATCGTCATCTCTCTTCAGACTTGGTGTATTCAGAAAGGCGGTCCAGTATTTGTAGCTATCTTCCAGCCAGTGCAAACAGTATTAGTTGCTGTTATGGCATTTGTGATTCTTGGAGACCAGCTTTACACTGGAGGGTATGTCATCTTCATAAGCATAAAAAGTCACGAATACCATTTATCACTAACTATATTCCTTAATGTTGTATACTTCCTATGGGGAATCTGCCTTTTGTACCTCCCTCTTGATTAATGGAGGAAATCCATGTATGAAATGATATTACAGTAATGAAGTCACCACTGAAGATCATTTCTCTCAACTCATTTTAAACTTTTATACAGGATAATTGGAGCAGCTCTTATCGTGGTTGGGCTTTACTTAGTCTTATGGGGAAAGACTGAAGAGAAGAAGCAAGAAAAGCAAGACCATAACCAAACCTTAACAAGACACCTCCTTGATGCTAATGGTGAAAAAAATCCTGTCCGGACTGACATTCCATGAGAAAAACAACATTGTAACCAGTCAAGAAATTATCGGGCATCCGAGGGAAAAATGTCCACATGGTCTAACATAGCTTAGCAGCATCCGAACATGTAAATCTCATTGGATTTTCTTGACAAGATTGAATAGGTATTACYATGATCAGGTGATCAGGGCTGGTCTCTCTTTGGATACAAGTGCATTAAGAGAAGACTATTCTTACCGAAGGCTGGATTTTAATGTCTGATTTGGTCGGTTGGATGCTATCAACCAATTTCTAAGTCATAGACAATTGCTTGCAAAATGTATATCGACGTTTTGCTACTTCAATTAATTAATGTCTTACGAAAAAGCATATTCTGTAAATTCATGCATCGGAGAGAGACAGTTCAGTGTAATTGAATCTTCTGATTGAATGACCATTCAAATACTATATCTGCAACATAAATTTATTAGTCATCTTTTATTTATTAATCTTTTCATGTTCTCATTTGCTCCCAACGACCATCTTTTTAATTGATTGTTTGCGTTTCTTCTACTTGGGAGCCTGTATGATTTCATGGGCCAATACTGCTCTACCTAGAAGAAAGTGATCTTCAGCTTTTGGGCATACAATTCTCCTAATTTCTGTTCGTACTCGCATGCCCKAGGCCAACCTGATAGCAAGAATGCATGTGTGAAGAGTTTCATTCTGAATACAAGTATTTTAATCTTAGGTTAGCTAAGGTTCATACTAAAGGCACTAGTACATGACAGAAAAATGAAAAGCCTCAACGGGCATATTTGCTTTCTGGTTCACTCTATGGTGTAGATATCATTACCAAATGCTCAATCCCTCTGAAACACTCTATTTTACCGTTTCATGGGCCATGCAAGCAAACACAAATGGGGCGATTGAACATTTGGCACAGAGAGAATGCAATCCTGTCTGATGGACCATATAGGAACCAAATTATTAGTTTTAGGGGAAGGAGAAGGTACGCAGCCCAAAAGAGAGGGAGGGATAGGAGAGGGCCAAAGTTGTTTGCTCAAATCAGGWATTGTACGRGTATGGATCCTCACTAAAAGCAAAAGTAGGTCTCCAAATATGAATAAGCAAGGAAAACCATTCATAAGAACAAGAAGCAGCACTGGTACTTAATTACTTGAAATTTTGAATAATTGAAAAGAACAAAATTACTCGAGTGAAAGGATCTGATGCTTAAAATTCCTGAGAAACCGTCTTCCAACAATTGGACACAGTTTCTAAATGTCTACAATCTGAACATTCTAAGTACGTTGCAATAAGACAACATGTGGAAGAAATCCAAACCTCACACAAATTGAAAGATTTCCAAGCTAAAGTTTAACCCAGAAGAGAGCAACTTCAACCATATTTGTGGTACGTTCCAAACTTCCCCAACATATMTAATAGTTGATGAGTGATGACAACAAAAAAGAATCACAAATCTAAGTATTTTGACAAAGAAAGTAAAAGTTCAGGAGCTGTTTCCAGCTCCAAATTGAAATACACTAACAGGATGATATTCTACACTAAGTAGTGTTAGCCTCAATTAACGGATATCATCCGGGATGCAGGATCAAATATTTAGATACTCTACTCCATCCGAAGCAGTTGACCTCAAGACTACACCAAGGAAGTGGTTCAAGAAGGCCAACGGCACTAACCTGGCCAGAAAATGTTTCTAAAAATGTTAGGACCTTGTGCAATTTGCAATCCAAATTGGAAGGAATTCTAGCCCACTCCGTAGCTTATAATAACAGGATTCAAGTTCAATTAACCAAACTCTTATACTGCAGTCTAATATCACTTTATTACCGAAGAATATGTCATTTCTTTTTCTGCTCTTGCTTCATCTCATGCAAAAAGATATTTAATAAGAACTAAATACAGTAATACAATAAAACAGTGAAATTTGTTCGCATAAACTTCTCCCTGTCAGATGCATAGACAGAGATCTCGCTGTGGAGAAACCAGGCTCATAATAATAGTGAATTAATTAGATAACAGCTACATTTCTACCTGATCGTGCACCTAATTTGGAGCCAAATGAAGAAAAAAGGAAACAGAGAATTTGTGTAAATACAGAATTGAACTGCAACCATGAAAATCATAAGCACCATAACGTCAATAAGGCCCGATTCAACATCTGCTGACACCATGTAACCACATACAAAATCCATCTAAAAGTTTTTTAATTAAAAAAGTCAAGAAAGAAGTAACAGCTAGAGACACACAAAAATATATAAAATAACAGATAGTTCTCATTGGCCAACATTTTCATCTTCCATCCAAATCTACCTCACAGTAACAATGTCATCAATCTTTAAAATCATCCGCACACACTCTGTGGCCAAGCTGATCGCACTTGTGCTCACCAGCAGTGGCTGCAACACATTCTCCTCCAGGATGTTAGTTATTTGACCCTTCCTCACATTGATCCCAGTATTAACCTCACCCTGTGCATGCCTATTCCTCAGCTCAGTCACTATATTTATGGGATTCAGTCCTGCATTTTCAGCTAATGTATAAGGAATAACTTCCAGAGCCTCAGCAAAAGATTTGACACAATAACCCTCCATTCCCTGCAACACCTTCGACCAAGCACCCAACTGCCGTGAAAGCTCAATCTCAGGTGCTCCACCGCCAGCGATGAGAAACTTCTTGTTGACCAAACACCTCACAACACACAATGCATCATGCAGGCTCCTCTCAGCTTCATCAAGGACCAACTGATTAGATCCACGAACCAGCACTGAGGTAGTCCTGCCCATATCCTTAATCCCCGAAATCTTCACAATCTTTGCACCATCCCCAAGTGAAACCTCCTCCACCAAATCTGCATATCCCAACTTCTCTGCCCTGAAATGCTCAATATTAGCAATTGGCAAACAATTCAAAGTCTTGGTAATGAACTCAATTTCATCCCTCTCAACATCCTTGATCACCAAAATCTTTGCTTTAGCCAAATAATGCAGTGACAAATCTGTCACAGCATCCCTCAAAATGCTTTTCTGTATCAATAAGACATTGCATCCTGCAGCCCTGATCTTCTTAATCATCCCCAGAATATAGTTCCTTTCCTCCTTCAAGATCCTATCCATCTGGGTATAATCTGAAACCACAATGCTCTGCTCAATATCAGTTTTGGGAGGTGAAATTTGGAATTGGATAACAGCAATCTTTGCATTCTCAATTCGGGAAGGTCCGCCTGCAGCATGACTAACCTTCTTATCAAAGACTAAACCTTTAATAAGCTCGGTGTCATCTACAGTCCCTCCTAGTTTCTTCGCAACCTTAATATCCTTCAAATCAACTAACTCTGGATTTGCAGGATCGATGACAGAAAGCACAGCATCAACAGCTAAAGGAGCTAAAAGGGAGGAGTATTGGGAAACTACCTTGGAATTTAAAGCCGTGCTAGCCGATTTGACAAGCGATTCACGGTCGGAGAGCTCAACAGGGATGGCCATAGCAGTTAGGACTTCAACAGCCTTAACTGAAGCTTTATGCAGAGCATCAGAGATGACGGTGGGATGAATGCCGGAGGTGAGGAGAGTAAGACAGGATTTCAACAGTGCTCCAGCAATAACAACTACGGTAGTGGTACCATCACCAGCGACAACATCTTGTGATTTAGAAAGCTCGACAAGGAATTTAGCCGCGGGTTGGAGGACTTCCATTTTGTTCAAAATGGTAGCCCCATCGTTGGTAATAATGACTTCTCCATTGGCAGTGGAGATCATTTTGTCCATACCCTTTGGCCCCAAGCTAGTGCGCACGGCGTCGGCCACCGCTTGGGCAGCGGTGATGTTAGCCAGTCGGATATCATCTTTCCGCTTGTTGTCTACGAAAGTTTCGGTTTTGGAAGTGGCTGCCCGTGGCGCTGAGGATACTGCTGGAGCGGCCATTGTCGCAGAGAGAGAGAGAGAGAGAGAGAGAGAGCGCGCGCGTGTGTGTATGAAAATGGTGACTTGAAGAAAAACCCTAGAGCAGAAAGAAGGGGGCGAGGGAGCTAACGAAGCGGGCTGGAGAAAATGTTGAAATTATTCTGTTTAGTTGGGGTTTGGAGGTAAATACCTTATTCCAGATGCTTCTTTCATTTCTCCTCAAAGTGAGTGCGAAATTCACATGATTAAATAAAATTTAACTATTTTTATCTGAATTTCAATTTGCTTGAGCTCAACTTTTATGAGCTCAACTTGATTTCAATCTAATTTGCATATTAAAAACGTTCCATGAACTATCAAATCAAATGCTAAAATATTTAATTTGATCAATTAATACATTTAGAATTATAAACATATGCCATCATATATAAGAGAGATCTAAAAGGGTAGGGAGGAAATAAAATAAATTTAGATTTCGATTAAAATTCTTTTAATATATTTTTTTATTATATATTTTAAATATATCTTAATCGTATAATATGTATATTTTATTTTATTTTTGACTCTTTTAATATATTTTATTTTTATTTATATTAAGARTTAATTATATATAAAATATAAAGAGTGTACTAGAAGATTTATAATTCACATTTGATTTGTTTAGGTTTTGAATCGTGTATTTATGACATTCGTAGTCTAATTGATTCGTATAGTTGGAAGAACGTATAGAAATGAGTATAGTGAAAATATAAAATTTATTTAACTCCACAAATGAATAAATAAATAAATTAAATTTAGAGATAGGAAATGGAAAAAGAAAGAGGAAAATAAAAGATTAAAAAAAAAAAAAGAAGAAGAAGAAGAAGAAGAGGAAACAGCACCAATCAACCAAGTGACCACTTAATAGCCTCCCCGTTCTCTGTTCTTCTTCTCCCTCCCTAAAACCCTAACCACACAAAACAAGTACTGCTAAGCATGCCACATCGAGCTAACTAAGTTGTAGTACCAGATAGATTTTCTGTAACTTGAATAATTGGCCTTCGCCATGCCTTCTTATTCACCAATTTTCATTCATAATTTGAGAGTCAGAGCCTCTCCATACTTGGCCAACTCCATGTCTTTAACTTCATCACATACCCACCACTTATTCCATCGTCGTTTCCCTTTTGCCACCCGAAATTCTGTTCTTTTCCGGCATAATCCGCCTCCCCACCACCATTGCTTCAGCCACAGGGTTGGCGCGGCTTTTAGTTGCTTTGCCGGCGGTGCTTCTTGTTCTTCCTCTAGTGTCTTGAAGTTTATCCACAAAAATGCTTCCTCAACTTCTTCCTTTTCCAAGTTGCCGTACTTTTATCAGCAGAGCTTAGGGTATGGGAGGTTTGCCTATGATGAATATGCTTCAGAGGACGACGACTACGAGTCTGACAATATTGGGTCGTCTAAGCAAGTGGTCAGTTCCTTCTTTTCGACAGTTTTTCTCAATTGGGTTTGTGAATGTTGAGCTAGCATGTGGTTCCTGTTAAAAATGTGAGCTTTCTTTTGGTCTCAGTTGATGATTGTTGCTGCAGAATTAGTTATTTTCTCATGTATTTATTCCTGGAAATTGAGCTTCCCTATTGAAACGGAAGGGGTTTGTCTTCTTAAGTGGAGTGAGTACCAGGTCTGTGTTTGGTAGTTCCGAGAAAAAAAGTTAAAAAAATATTGGACTAGACTTGTCTCCTGAACCCTTTGATTATTTACAGTTTTGGTAACAATAAGAAATCGAGTTTGGTTGCATAAGATACAGAAATCCATGAGAAAGACTGACATTGTTCTTCTTCCTACATTCAAGGATTAATGCAACACTTTGTTGAATAAATAGTCCAATGATGTACAAAATAATGCATAATGTCCAATTTTTAATATCTTAATTTCAATTTTCTTTTTCCGTCCCCCATTTTTCCGATGCGCAAAGCTGATAATCTTTATCTATTACTTTCTGTTTGTGCTCACTGTATTTTTTTTCAATGCACAATACCGGTTCTGGAGGTGTGCTGCTGGTTTTATTTGAAATTATGTGTGCCTTGACATAAATTTCTAAATTTGACCAATGAATGCGATGCTAGTTTTAGTTCATTCATGACTTATTTGTGAACTTAGTAATTCATCATGGCATGAGACTAGTTGTTGTTAGGATTTCTCTCTACATAATTTATCCATAGTATCTAAATTGAAAGAAAAAACAGAACAAAAATCATATATATTTTCTTCTTCATGCAAAGCTTGGTTTCCTATTTGTTGATATTTCATCACCAGTGTGCTTCGACCCTTGATAATATTGAAGAGTGGAGGCGGAAGTTAACCTTGCTTATGCGTAATGAAGATCAACAAGAAGTTGTATCAAGGGAGAGGAAGGATCGACGTGACTTTGAGCACCTTTCAGCACTGGCAACAAGAATGGGGTTACATAGGCACGCAATTTTCTCCAACAGCTGTGTTCTTTCTGTCACTGTCTCCTTTGCTCTTCTAACTGTCTGATTCGTTGTTTTCTTGCAGCCGTCAATATGCTAAAGTAGTAGTTGTTAGTAAAGACCCACTGCCAAATTATAGATCGGATCTTGATGACAAGCGGCCACAGAGGGAGGTAATACATCTTTGCATCTCTGAATGTAGTCCTTTCTTCTCTGGTTTATAGATGAAATAATTACTGCTTCTTTCTGGAATTTGTGGGATAGCCCAAAAGAAGTTCCCGCTGTTGAGTTGGTACAAGGGTGGATGGTGGTTTGTTCTAGGAATATCGACTAAATGCTTTTTCAGGTAGATTATATAAATAAAAATTTGTATGCTTATGGAAATTTATACGAAATTTCTTGAAAATTGATAGGTGGTCTTGCCTTTTGGATTGCATAGTCGAGTAGATGCTCATCTCAAAGCATACCTTTCCAGAAAGTCCAGGAACAATGAAGCCTTCCTTCTGAGATCAAACAGCAGTGGAAGTCTTTCTTATGCTGTTGATCTCTCTGAGAGTGAGGAATCCTCCAAAAGAAGAAGTGTTGTTGCAGAGAGAATTCTTCAGAGCCAGAGCTTGCGAATGCGTAATAAGCAACAGGATTGGCAGGTTTCAAGTTTCTTCAGATTTTGTCTCAGTAAATTGATGCTAGTTGATTGAGACTCTACTAGTTATGTTTGGATGTTGCCCTTGCTTTGCTCAATTTTCCCTCTTGATTGGTGATTCGATTAATTTGAGCGACATGATATTTCTCGTTGTATTTAGTATAATGGGATATTGGCTTTATCTGTTGATTAAGTATGGGGCTGTCTAGATATAATGGTAAAATCATATAACAGTAAGTTTCGTTTATAGCTGTATAGGTAATCATGAAAAATTTTATTTTCATCTTTTGGTTTGAAATATATAGTCATATTTTTGTAGGTCCTTCTATATCTTCTTAGGAACCAATTACTTTTTTCTCTCATCACTTTAGGAACTGGTGTCCAACCCTTTTCCCAGAAATTGCTTTTACAGATTTGGCAAGAGTTAGAGGCACCTATTACATAATTTTAGTTTATTTTGTGTACAATCCCTTGTAGTCTTGATTGTATCTCTTCTTTTCGCAAATAAGTTTCTTATTTAATTGGGTAAAATGAAACGCTTATGATTGGTATCCCTCTTTAGTTCCACATGATGTTGATGTAATCTTTTCTTCTATCTGAGCAACACAATTACACTTCTTCACTTGATGACAAACAAAAAGATGACATTTGAATTATGAATATATTGAACAAATGAAAATAAACTCAAAAGAATAAATGATAACAGACTAATATAAGTTCCAGACTTTTTCACAATTAGTAATACTTAATGTGCTTTTCATCTGTTTACTACAAACATTATGAAGTTCTGAACTTGTTTTGACTGCTGATATTTGTTATAGGAATCTGCAGAAGGCCAAAAGATGCAAGAGTTGCGAAGGAGTCTTCCATCCTACAAAGAGAGAGAATCGTTGCTACGTGCCATTTCTCAGAATCAGGTCTGGCCTTCTCCCTCTTACATTGTTATTTCTTGAACATATCATCCTGTGAACTTATTTTTTATTTCAAGAAAGAAAAAATAAAAAGGAACCTTTTTGAAACAATTTCTTATGATCAGCCGCTGGACTTGTTCTGTCCTCTTGTCTACGACTCTTCTGAACACTTTGGTGGATCTAGTATTCCTTATTTGACAGTGTTTTTTGAGAAACAAAGAATTACTGTGTCACTTAAGGTAAATTTAAATGCTATTTGGAGAAGTATAGGCAAGTCTTCATGTTTCATGATGCTTGTTCACTGGCTATTTTTGCTTTCTTTCTTTCCTTTTTCTTTTGGGCCGCAAGGGGATCATCTGTTTCTTAGAATAAAATTTTGGCAGTCACTGCACTTTTGCGATGTCTAAACACTGGAGCTTGTTGATTCTAGTGTAATCATAGTTGCTGAAATGAGATGCATTTTTTTTGAATTTCTTCTGTAGGTGGTAGTTGTATCTGGAGAAACTGGCTGTGGCAAAACCACACAATTGCCTCAATACATTTTAGAGTCTGAAATTGAAGCTGCTCGTGGAGCTTCTTGCAGCATTATTTGTACTCAGCCTAGACGTATATCTGCAATGGCAGTTGCTGAAAGAGTTGCTGCAGAGAGAGGGGAAGCACTAGGAGAATCTGTTAGTTTTTGAACTTCCTCTAGTTTTTATTTGCCTCTATTTCCTTGGAAGGATATAACTTACTTCTATTCTATTGCATACCCATTTTAAGGTTGGTTATAAAGTTCGGCTTGAGGGAATGAGAGGACGAGATACTCGCCTACTGTTTTGTACTACTGGCATTCTACTCAGGAGATTACTTGTTGATAGAGATTTGAAAGGTGTAACTCATGTTATTGTGGATGAAATTCATGAACGTGGGATGAATGAAGGTAACTCTTTGCAAATTATAAACACTCTCGCTGTGTATCTTAAATGTTCTTACAACATCATGCTATTTATGGCAGATTTTCTTTTAATTGTCCTTAAGGATCTTCTTCCTCGCCGGCCAGAATTGAGATTGATATTGATGAGTGCAACAC
Source organism: Rhazya stricta (assembly GCA_001752375.1). Taxonomy (NCBI): domain Eukaryota; kingdom Viridiplantae; phylum Streptophyta; class Magnoliopsida; order Gentianales; family Apocynaceae; genus Rhazya; species Rhazya stricta. The sequence goes on along the minus strand of MEJB01000012.1, from coordinate 2,108,520 downwards.
TCAATGCTGAGCTTTTCTCCTCCTATTTTGGTGGTGCTCCAATGATTCATATTCCTGTAAGTGATGAAGAAAGTGTAATCCCAACTATGAAAATTGATCATTTTTTCCAGAATTTAATGTAAATAACCTTTTAATGTATTAACATGTCATTGATTTGTTCGCACCAACCACTTTAATGGATTCTCATCTATATCTTCAAACGGGAAAAAATTGTCTTATGATTCTTCATTGCTTCTCTTTAACTGTCTGTGAGAAAATTTACAGTTTCCTTTACCTAACTAGCCATTTGAAGTGAAACTTGCTTATGAGGACTTATTTTAAAATCCACAAAATTGGAGGAAATGGTATTTCCCTTTACCATCTTCTGTCCTTTCCATTTCATTCCCTCTTTGAAGTCTTCCTGTATTTATGTCCTTGCATGAGAAGGCCAGAAAGACTCAGTTATGGGATTTTAGACCACCTATTTGTTGGTAGATGAAAACAGTCGCTGTTGACAGCTTCTATGAAGCAAGGAATGCTACCTGAGGATCAAAGGGGAGGTGATAGTAGAGGTGAAGCTTATTCAGATGAAAAGAGAAAGCTTTGTCTTTCCTTGTGAGTTGGAGGACCAGGAGTCTGAAACCCCTTTGGTGGGAATAGCACTATAGTAGATATTGGGGTCTGCAAGTGGGCATCCAAAGGATTTAAATTAGTATTCTAAAAGCCTGGTTAACGGGTYGACACCCTAAAAGAAGCCAGAGATCAGCACTGGATAGGCTGGTTAATTTTCTTTCCTGTTTGGAGCCAGTTTTGAATCCATCTTTTTCCTTTTGCAAAATCGTGCATGATCTCTCTGAGAAGAAAAATTAGAGTTGTTACCTCTAGTTCATTTAGCTTGTCAAGATCTTTATATTTCTTCCTAAATTTGTGTATCGTTTTGTCTGGAGATTTATCTGAATTTGTTTTTTATTCACAGGGCTTCACATATCCAGTCCGCAGCCATTTTCTGGAAAATATTTTGGAAATGACTGGCTATAGATTGACTCCATATAACCAAATAGATAATTATGGTCAAGACAAGAAGTGGAAAATGCAGAAACAGGCTTTTAGGAAAAGAAAAACTCAAATTGCTTCTGCTGTTGAGGTATATTTTTCATTGTCATCTGTTTCTGTGGTTTCCTCTCTGTCGGTTTAGATCTTTAACTTTAAGCTTTGATACAGGATGCTCTTGAAGTTGCAGACTTTGAGGAGTATAGTCCCCGAACTAGGGAGTCTCTATCCTGTTGGAATCCTGATTCAATTGGCTTCAACCTCATAGAGCACGTGCTTTGCCACATATGCCGAAGAGAAAGGCCTGGTGCCATTTTAGTGTTTATGACTGGCTGGGATGACATTAATTCCCTAAAGGATCAACTCCAAGCCCATCCACTTTTGGGAGATCCAAGCAGAGTTTTACTGCTTGCCTGCCATGGGTCCATGGCCAGTGCAGAACAGGTACAGTTCATTTAAAATCTTTTTAGAAACTCATATAGAATGTGTTCTTCCACTTTTAGTTGTTTAATCTCTACATGCTTATTATTTGATTCAGTAGCGAAAAATCTTGTCAATCATTTACGTTTTGCTCATGAGGACTGGAAATAGGATCTGATCTTGGTTTGGTGTTTCTTATGGGGACTATGGTCTAAAAAGAGGAATTACCAATGCTTTCTGCCACTATAATTTTGCAGAACCTATAATTTTGTTCTGGATATACATTGTTAGTACAATTCTCTGCTTTTAGAACCTTGACTGTAATAGACTCTGCTTAAAAATAAAAAATAAAAATCATGGCTTAGATAACTGCCATCCTCTGAGGTTACAGAAGGTATCTGCTAACTATCTGAATATGGACCATTCTTTTAGAAGAAAGATTTATTTTCTGATACACCATTTATTGGACACATGTTTAGTGAAAAGTTTTTTTTATTTTTTTTTTAAAGTATCTTTTTAAACTTGTTCTGCTGTACGGCCAAGGCGGTAGTGAAAAGTTTTTTTTATTTTTTTTTTAAAGTATCTTTTTAAACTTGTTTTGGTACTTACCTGAATAATTTCTATCCTGGCAATTTCAGATATTTTGACCTTGTTGCCCTTAATCCCCTAATAATCAAGTTGTATCTCTCTTTTGAGCTCCTTACTAAAACCTTGTTTTCAATAAGGGGTTAGACTTGCTTGTAATACCTCAAGGTGCTACGAGGTGGTAGGTTTCCAAATTTGCTCTCTCTGGGAAGGTGGAGCTTCCATATTTGAACATGCTGGTTAAGATTAGGTATTCTTTGATTTGGACATGCCCACTGATGATCTTCTTCTTCCCACCGCATTTATGTAATTTGTATTGTCAGTCGTTCTTTTCTGTTACCCATCATGTGCCATGGACCTTATGGGAACAGTATACATGGCTTTTGGATTATAATTGGTAAATGAACATTGAATTTTTGGATATCTAGCTTATTTATGTGAATTTTTTCTTTGTTCTGGAAGCAGAAATTGATTTTTAATAAGCCAGAAGATGGAGTCAGGAAGATTGTTCTGGCCACCAACATGGCAGAGACAAGCATCACAATTAATGATGTTGTTTTTGTTATTGACTGTGGAAAGGCAAAGGAGACGTCTTATGATGCACTGAATAATACTCCGTGTCTCCTACCTTCCTGGATATCAAAGGCTTCTGCTCGACAAGTAAAATTATCTCAAATCATTTATGATATCTTAGATAAATCTTCCATGTTTTTTTGGTCCTAATGAAAAGTGCTCACATTCACAGTACAGACCCCAGAAGAAAAGAAAAAGAAAAGAAAAAGAAAAAGAAAAAGTTGTTTTTGTTATTGACTGTGGAAAGGCGAAGGAGACGTCTTATGATTCACTGAACAATACTCCTTGTCTGCTACCTTCCCGGATATCAAAGGATTCTGCTCGACAACTAAAATTATCTCGAATCATTTGTGATATCTTAGATAAATCTACCATGTTTTTTTGGTCCAAATAAAAAATGCTCACATTCACAGTACAGAACCCCCAAAAGAAGAGAACAAAGAAAGGATAAGAATTTTGAATAAAAATGGTCTTAACTTGCCTATCCTATGGAATTTGTTGCTTAAACTTTTTATTCATTCTTCAGAGGAGAGGAAGAGCTGGACGTGTTCAACCTGGGGAGTGTTACCATCTCTATCCTCGGTGTGTGTATGATGCTTTTGCAGATTACCAATTGCCAGAACTTCTAAGAACTCCTTTGCAATCCCTTTGTTTGCAAATCAAAAGTTTACAACTTGGCAGTATATCACAATTCCTATCGAAAGCGCTGCAGCCTCCAGAACCATTGTCGGTAGGTGTTAAGCTAAGACCACCTTGAAACTGCTGTGCATTTGCTGAGTTCATACAGATATGTTTGCTTGATCTCTCTAGATCTGCATTCTGATTTATATATATCTTTCTTAATTAATGTTGGTTTAATATTTTTTAGATTCGATAAATTGTGACATTTGCCTTTTAGGTTGAAAATGCTATCGAGTATTTGAAGGTAATTGGGGCTTTGGATGAGAATGAGAACCTTACTGTGCTAGGTAAAACAAGAGTTGGATGTATTCTTGACCATTTTTTGAATTTTATCATCTGCTTTGGTTTTAGCAGATACCTTTTAGAATAAATGTGAAAGACTTGAATGTGCTAAGATGTGTTTTTCTTGCAGGATGCAACCTCTCAATGCTTCCAGTTGAACCAAAGCTGGGAAAAATGCTCATTTTAGGATCTATATTACACTGTCTGGACCCAATTATGACTGTTGTTGCTAGTTTGAGTGTCAGAGATCCATTCTTGATGCCATTTGACAAGAAGGATGTAAGTAGAAAATCTTTTGATATTTTATGTCTATCCTTCTTGCTTGTAATTTAAAACAGTYAGGTTTCAGTATTAGGCTGTTATGCATCTAAATTATTCTTTTACTGCTGTTCGGGGTATGAAGGACATAATTCATGTAATATAGGTATTTGTTTAGGGCATGCAAATCGATTATCCTATGTGCCAACATAAGACAAGTTAATTCTCTTAATTCTTCTTTGATTTTACAATCTGGAGTCCTTTGTCCTATCTATGGTTGAATAATCATCTAATAATTTTTTTTCCCACTTCTGTTAATGTGAAGATTTTGAAAGAGACATGGTTATTACTGAAGAAATGATCATCCAATAATATGTTCACTTTGTTGACCACTGTAATTCTATATAGCTAGAAGAAATCAGTCAGTTGATATCTTCACTTTTGACCTATGCAGGCAAAGACTCTTTTTTCTTTGTATTCTGACTTGTAATACTCGAAGACATTACTATAAAAAGTTTCCCTTCTGCATAATTTGTTTCAGCACTTTGCATGTGGCGCAAGCATTTTGAAATTAAAGATAGCTGGTTTAGATCAGTGCTTCATATGTTTATTAGTTTGATATTGATGGTATCTTGTCAATAAACACTTTTTTTCCTGATGGTTCCAGAGAGCAGAATTGTAAGTCAATTTCCTACCGTTTGTACTTCTATTTGGTGGTCGTTCCATTCACTTTTCGTATTTGTTGATTAATGAGAGGAAGAAGAGTATGATTCAGCAATGGTGGATGCTTTCTTTTTATTTTTTGAGATATTGCTTTAGTCATATTCAGGCATCTCTTTTAGAAGTTACGCCTAATAACATTCTGAGGACTTCATTTTTGGTGTCTAATTGTTGATAACATTTGCTTATGGGCCCATGTTCCTCTCTGGTATGAATTTTGTACATCCTAAAATGTGGAGAACCTTGAAATATGAGCCTTGCAAATGTAGGACGTTACTTTTGTTGAAACTTCATTTTCTGTGTGTGGTGTTTGTCTTGAGCAATGATCTGGACATCTTGTTCAGGTCACATGCATGTTGCTATTCATTCGCGTCTGTGGTTTCTATTTTAGTTGGCATGACTCTGAATTCCTCCTTCCTTTAGAAAGAGAGGAAAAGGTTGAGAAAGTACACATGAAGTAGTTCTTACTTGCCCTTTCATTACAATGTATGTTATCATTTCATTTTACCAAGAAAGTTTCAATTGATCGTCTATCGACATCTTGCAGCTTGCTGAGTCTTCTAGAGCCCAGTTTTCAGCCCATGACTTCAGTGATCATCTTGCTGTGGTCCGAGCTTTTGAAGGCTGGAAAGAAGCTGAAAAAGAGCAATCTGGTTATGAGTACTGTTGGAGGAATTTTCTCTCTGCACAAACATTGAAAGCAATTGATTCTCTTCGGAAGCAATTCTTCTGTCTCCTCAAGGATATTGGTCTTGTCGATACTGTTGGAAATTCCAACACATGGAGCCATGACGAGCATCTCATTCGAGCAGTTATCTGTGCAGGTCTGTTCCCTGGAATTTGCTCTATTGTGGTAAGTTATTCATGCTTCCATTATCTCCTTTTTTGCTGCGACACTTCTAAAATGACAATTTTTGTCAGCTATAGCAAAGAAAGAAACTTCATAGAAGCCAAACTTACGCTAGCATTAGATTATTCTTTGCTCACTCACCATTGGGAAAAATGGTCCTGCTTAATAATTAAAACAGATACCAATTTATGAATTATTAACTTACTGAGAGGCATGTGCAGAACAAGGAGAAATCAATATCGTTGAAAACAATGGAGGACGGGCAGGTGCTTTTGCATTCAGTAAGTTTCATCTAACTCTTGTTTGGCTGACCATTATTAAGGCTGCTGAGAGCATGCTTTTCATTAGCATGATTTGATTCGATTGCTTCTCTTCTTTTTCACTCAGAATTCTGTTAATGCCCAAGAGCCAAAGATCCCGTACCCATGGCTGGTTTTCAATGAAAAAGTCAAAGTGAATGCAGTATTTCTTCGTGATTCAACTGCTGTATCTGATTCTGTAGTTCTCTTATTTGGAGGAGATGTTTCCAGAGGGGGGCTGGTAAATTCCTGCTTCTTGTGCTCTTGTTATTGTTGACGTTAAATTTGCCGTTTAATGTGTCCTGCTCCTTCTCATCTTCTTTATTCGGCATTCACTAGGATGGACACTTGAAAATGTTGGGAGGCTATTTGGAATTTTTTATGAAGCCTACTTTAGCAGCTACATACATAGACCTAAAGAAAGAGCTTGATGAACTCATTCAGAAGAAGGTAAGTAGAAAATTTGATTGTTAGCTTATGCCTTCTTTGTTGACCATGATGATGCGTTTATTTTAATCTATAGTCATGCATACTCTTCAATAAAATTGTATCTGATACGAGTCTAATATTCTTAATGTCACGTTGTTATCTATGGCAGCTCTTGGATCCCAAGCTTGACATGCAGAGTCACAATGAGCTCTTTTCAGCAGTAAGATTACTTGTGTCAGAGGACCAGTGTGAAGGTAGATTTGTCTTTGGACGTCAGTTGCCTACATCCTCAAAGAAGGCAAACAAATTGGCGAAGGCAGGCACATTATCAAATGGGGGTGGTGACAATTCCAAGACTCACCTCCAGACACTGCTTTTAAGGGCTGGACATGGGCCGCCCACCTACAAGACGAAACAACTGAAAAATAACGAGTTCCGATCTAAAGTTATGTTCAATGGATTGGATTTTGTTGGACAGCCTCGTAATAGTAAGAAAGAAGCTGAGAAAGATGCTGCTGCTGAGGCTTTGCAGTGGCTGACTGGTGAATCCCAATCAACCCAGAGAACAATTGACAACATGTCTGCAATTCTAAAGAGAAAAAGGAAGAAACTGGAAGCACCCGTCACAAGGTGGAGGTAATTTTTCCAAGTTCCCACCAACGAAGAGATGCTGCTTCCTGTAATAGTTACCAGAACTCCAAAGATGGCGAAATCTTCGTGCCAAAGCTAATAGTCCGAGGTAAGATGCACTGCCATGAATTGTTCAAGCCTGTATATTTCATACGTGCAGTTTTAAGTAGGAATTATGATTCCTTGGAATCACCATTGGATTTTCTACATGGGCAAGCTATCATGGGAATTTGATGTTGAACATCGCTGTCAACAACATCTAGGCCTACTGATAAAGAACTTGTGCATCCGGGATGGTTAGCCAAGATGGTCATACAGACAACGGACCGGTGCAACATATATCTATATATTATTTCTAGGAAAATTTTTGGTCTTTTAGGATGCCTTCTGTTTACTTGCGCAAGAACCCAAAAGAAGTGAATAGAAGTTTTATATGTTTTATGCATCACTGGTTGAGAAGAGATGATAGCAAATACAGAAATCTGTTATGTATAAGAGATGCTGGCATACATCGGTCAAGCAAAAAATGCGAATTATTCTATGTGCATAGATAAACTGATTAGTATGTGTATATGAGAAGAGATGACTCGGACGTTTTTCATTGTACAAGCACTAAATATGTATGCTGATTACTAAATATTCATCCACAGTCTGAGCGATAATCCCGCCTTTTGATTTCTTCATTAGCTCAGGATCTTAGATTATCATAGAATGGAAAACACATCCTAAATGAAAATGATAAAAGGAGAAAAGAGAAAGGGACTACAGAGTCTTATCTCCGCAAAAGATCATAAGCTCTGAACAAAATTTGTCTAAATCTAACGACGTCAACCTTTACATCTTGATTATCCAAAAAGACTGACCTAAAAGAATGCCATCCTTTCTTATAGACCCCACCAGGGTCTTTAAATATCTCGTGGTCATAAGGATACTGTTGTATTAATGTACTTTCATTCAGATTAATCTTGTAAACCAAGTACCTCAAGTTCATATCTTGAGCAGGAACCTCAAAATCAGTTCTAGCCAGCCAGTCCATTTCTCCCAAGGGTATAATTTGGATTACCACTGCATTTTCAGGGAGGAAAACCATATTGGTAAGGCCGGCCCCATGTACTCCCATCATCACATCAAAGGAGTTTGTAAACTCTGCAATAGAAGCTACATTTCCATCTGTTTCTTTGATGACAACATCAAAGCCTAAACTTCTGGCAACATCTGCTATCTCTCCTCCGTTTAGAAGTCTTCGCGTTCTTCTTCTTGAAATGATCAGAAGCCGAGGTCTTCTAGCTGCTGTATGATTATGGAGACTGTTCACGGCATCTCTCTTTAGAGAGTAGACATTTCTTAGAAATTTGGTGAAGTCCTTCATGGTATATGAAGATTCTGAATTATCAATGCCGAACTCTTTGTTGGCTTTAAGGCCAACAATGATTCTTGGGAAGCAAAGAACCTCATCTTTTTTGTCAATATCAATGAATTCATATCTGGATAGCTTTTGCAGCACTTCCCTGTACTTTTCAGTCCACCAAGATCTCCTATCAGTTACAAGAAATTGTACTTCCCGGTTGAATTCTTTCGATGTCAAATACAATGGAATCAACACATCAGTGAAATCATGGAAATGGTTACCAGCATATCCGCCTGTAGAGAAAACAATAGCAGGAACACTATAATTTCTACTGCATTTAGGAACTTCATCTGAGACCTGAGTTGTCCTTACTGTTACAGTCCTAACACGACCCATGGCAATATTATCGCCTTTTCTAGCATAAGGTTTTATGTTCCAAGAACCATTCCCTTCAAAGAATTCTCTTTGAGTTGAAGCAATGACAATGGTGGATGAGTTTCCATGAATTCTAATATCTCCATTCGAGTCACAAACATCTGATCTTGGCCGCGCTAGGTTGCAAATTGGTATTATTTCCTTTATTTTGAAATCTGAAAAGGAAAAAAAGAACATAATGCTCTCAAAATGGCTGAAAATTCAGCATTTTCTTTCCTGAGTGATTCTTGCACTTACATGGTTGCCAGGGTTCGAGCTTTTCTTTAGCGGCCATCAGCATGTTGAAACTTGCTCCAATTGGCAACTGCAAATTCACTGAAAACAAACACGATATGAAAATGGTAACCAAACAGCTGCTTAAATTCATACACATGCACATGCTTGGATATAATTAGCTACAAAATATTCTACAAGACTTAATATGTACTGTTAAATCAAATACATTTCCGGAATAATGACTTACAAACGGGTGTATGGCTGAGGTAAGGCTTGAAAACAGTGAAAATGGTGACTGCTATGATCAAACATCCCACAAACGCCCAACATCCTAATTTTTTCTGCTCCCGCTTACTAAAACTTCTACCCAATATCGCATCGTATGTCATTTCTCTTTCTGTACAAAAAAAGGTCTAGATTTTCTCAAATGTTGCGGATGAAAAACAACATAAGAGAAACCGGCCAGTTTTTAAGGCTTCATGCACCACTAATTCAGAGGACGGGAGACAAAGATTTTTGATTCCGTTTCCCTTGACAAAATGGAACATAAAAGAGTTTGAAGTGTGGTTTCTTGGAGTGATTGCCCCGCACGATTTGTGCAGCTGCTTTTGCAAATAAAATCATTTGGTTGAAAGGGTCATCGAAGTTGACTGCTAACATTTCTCCCATGTTTTCAAGAACCATTGCCGGCTCAGACCTACCCTATCTTTTATGTATGAGGCAACTGAAGAAGAAAACAAATAAGCATTACCAAAAAAAGAGCTACATTTACTACTTGTGATATATCAGTGGATCATCTATAGATGGTTCCATATAATCCATGATTTCGTTGCTATTTTTGCCTAGAAGACAAGACATTCTACTTTCTACTTCATTTTTGGAAATATTTTTCCAAAATCCTCAACATTATTACTAGTTCTTCAAGTTTCAGGTGGTGTTCTTGAAGATTTTATTGCAACAGTTACTTCAAGGAAGTGTGAGATCGTTTCTTTGACCTAGTAGTTAAGCTGCATTATATGTCTCCTATTTGATCGAGTAATTATAGCTTGAGGTTTGAATTAGGAGGCAAATGCCACAACTAGTTTCCTTTCACCTAGGAGTTCATCACTCAGCATCTCCATAGAAAGGGAAAAAGAAAAGGTCCAACAATCAATCACAAAATTAATTGAACATTTAACTCAATTTATCATCCACGGCGTTGAAAGTTTTTTAAAAAATGAAGACAACAAAAGCGGGTTTTTGGGTGGGGGGAAGGGGAGGCTTTTGATTATTACAGGAGAGGCAACGGAGAGCCAGCACTGGTTAATCCTCGGACAACGGTTCACTAAAATATGAGTTTCTTGTGCACCTTYCACTTGGGTAAGAAACCATCCCACCAATGACACTCTAATAACGAAGCCCCTGAACGTGCAAAATTGTGGGCAGTAGCTTTAGAGACCAAGACATTCAATCACTACATATACAATATACGGATTCTGATTGATTTTGCAAACATATATTATGTTTTCACAACAGAAGTTATTAGGTCCAAAAAGGGAGATTTGGTATGGTTTGAAGAAGCAAAGGAAAGGTGTGGTTGGTGTAAGAATAAGACACTCCAACAATCTTACAATTTGTCAAGATCGACTTTTGTGGGAAGCATGATCATTTAGGGGTTAGGATTACCAAATTATAATCATTCATCGACTTCAACGTGTATGCCTTAATTTAACAAATGCCAGCTCCATGGTATGTCTTTCACTCAGTTTGSTCGGCATATCGTTTAAGTCAATCGGCTTTAAATTTTATTGTTCCTCGATCCTCGATAAGGTTGAACTTTTTCTTTCCCTTTTTAATTAATTTTTCTTGATGAATATGTTAAATAACTTATTTACATATTAAAATATATACGAGAAATTTTTTAATGCTTATAATAATATAGATATATGAAGTTTTTGATATCTATCAACAAAATCGAGATTTAAAATTAAGGAATGCGTTATGGGGTGATAAGGATTTGTACAGAGATCCAAGTTTTCCAGTAAAGATTCCTCTTATTTTTCCTATTCTTCTTCAACTACAAGAAAAGAATATTGAGGAATTTCGATTTTATCAAAATTTGAATTTACCACTTTAAGGTTCACTCTGAAATGAGGCATGAGGACACATGGGCTGCATCTAACCAGAGAAGGTTGACATTAAGGAGAAGCTGCTAAAGTCTCGAGTATGGCAATATTAAGTCAATGATTGGTAAGATTTGCACCTACTCTAATGCTATAGAAATTTCAGGAGGAGTAGTTACAAAGACTTGATTTGAACTTTTGTTCCTCCGAACAGAGGTGTCTCATATGGAGTTTGGTGAATTAGCCACAATAGATTCTTTATGCATTTGACTTGAAATGTCTAGCAATGAAATCCATATATATACATAACTCACATCTTTCATGAAAAAATGTCATTAAATCATATATATAGATGTTGACACTAAGAGAATAGTCGACGAAAATGATTAAACATTGAGACGATTAGACAGATAAACTAGCTTTCAAACCAAATAACTCCCTGCCAAATACCTTATTAGTTGGAAAATAATCAGCTACGATTAGTAAAGAGTCACATCGACGGATAAACACATGAAATTCTCACAGACTATCGAGATTTCTATCGATCGGCATAGGCAAAGAGATAGAGACACCGATCAAACAAAGGATAAGAAGCACCCAATCAGAGTCCTCGACCACAACCTAACAATTGAGCGAAAAACATTAAGATGTGCCARTAATGGGGCATACGACCAAAAAATGGGGAAGACGACTTTAGCTTACTTTGCCTCCAAGCAAGGAGAACGACTTCGACCAAGTATAAAAGAAGGAAGATGAAGAACTTAAACCCCTTATTCAATATACAAAAATCATGTCAATTATTTCTTCAAATTATGTCTTTTCGTTCTGCTTTAGAGCTTTCATAGTCTAGATTAGATGTGTAATTTTTCAACCTTTTTAGCTAATATTTATGGTGCTTTCTTTTTATAGCAACATACTTTGTTTATAGCTTTCCCGAGTTTAACTTATTACTGCTTTCCTTAGCTAATTTTCATTACGTTRCTATTGCTTTCTTTATCACTTTATTAAAAGTGGTTGCTATGAATTTTTACAAATCGATTAATGGCTACTTAGTCAAAATTCAAGCCTCGTCGTATTGAAAATCTAGACCTGCYATAATCAGAATAGCCGATTGCGTTCTCCTGACAATTTTCTTTTGAATTAAACCACCCGATATCGTTACTTGAGGCCATTAATTCAAATTTTGCCCAAGTTATGTTTATAAAATTTGACTCTTACTCAAAGGGTGATTTGATCCAAATTTCTATTAAGATGATGTTATAAATAGAGATTGAACGTGAAATCTCATCTTGATAAAACAATCTAATTACTAACTGAAGCGACTTGTTTATTAAACCTTTTACTTTCCTTTCTGGGTCACCTAAAAGCTATGGTAGAAATTAAGAGAAAACTGGTGATAAAAAGACGACAGGGGAAGGGTTCTAGAATGCCAATTTTAAAGCTAATTCTTTTTATTTTCCCCTCGGTGTTTTCAATATTGTTTGATAGCAATTATTCTATAAATATTATTTTAGGTCACAAAGCGACATAAAAGACAAATACTTTGGAAATTTTTAAAATACTCTTTTTTCTAATTTCTAAGTATTTTATTCAAATGGTTTATATTGAGATCTACTAATAGATCTATCAATTAGGAAAAAATAATTCATATCAAAAAAGAAGAAATCAGAAAAAAAAAAAATTATTCCCGATTGGCCCTCCAAACGAATTAATAACGATTGGAGAAATTATTTACAAAAAGAAAGAAGGGAAATTAAGGGGGGATATTCTTTTGCATTAGGACCTCTACCGATGCCGTAGAAGCTTTTGAGCTTTAGCCAAAGTTGGTCTAAACCTACGCAAATCAATCTTTACATCCTGATTATCCAAGTATATTTTCCTCATTTTCATCCATCCCTGTTTGTGTAATGACAATGGATCTCTGAAAACTGCATGATCAAGTGGATATTGCTGAATCAAAGAGCTCTCAGACACCTTAATCTTGTACTCTAAATACCTTATGTTCATGTCATCTGCAGGTTTCCCAAAGTCATTTCTTGCATAACCTTCAATGGCTCCCAAGGGAACTACCTGAATCAGAACTGCATGATCAGGGAGGAAAACCATGTTGGTTAGTCCAGCTCCATGGACTCCCATCAAGACATCACAAGAATTCACGAGTTGTGCAAATCTTGATAAGTTACTTGACAAATTAGCCTCTGCTACGACCACATCATAGCCTAATTTTTTTGCCATTAGAGTGATTTCACCTTCATTGATCAGTAAACGTGTTTTGCTTCGAGATATGATCATCAGTCGTGGTTTTTGCCCGTCTCCTTTCTTTAGTTTGATGGCCTTGTTTCTCTCCAGGGAGTATGTTTTCCTCAGGAACTGTCTGAAATTGTTCATGGATAGGCCGTTTCCTAACTTTGGGGGATCAATATCGAGCTCTTTGTGACATTTTAGGCCAGCAACCATGCTCGGATAGCAATGGATTTCCTTTTCTTTGTCAATGGCGATTACCTCATACTTAGATAACTTGGAAAGAATCATCTTAAATTTTGATATCCACCAAGATGCATAATCAGTTGCAAGAAAATTTACTTCTGCATTGAACTGCTGGGAGGTTGAATAAACTGGAACTATCAAATCAGCAAAATCGTGGAAATGGTTCCCCGAGAATCCTCCTGTGGAGAAGAGGACAGCTGGTACTGTGTGATTTAAACCGCATGCAGGAATGTTATCTCGATCTGCTACTAATTTTACCGTCCACTTCTTCACATTGTCCATGGCTCCTGGATTACCTTTTCTGGGGTAAGGCTGTATGATCCAGGAGTTATTTCCAACAAAGGCATTCTCCTGAGGCGAAACAATGAAGATCGTGCTCGAATTCCCTTGTATTCTTATATCTCCTCTGATCTCACAGTAATCTGATAATGGTTCCATGACTCTGCATATTGGCTCCACCTCCTTTGCTTCAGTTGCTGCAGGTTGAATGAAAGTAAAAGTCATGTTTGTAGTGAAACACAACAAATAAATTTACAGTAGTTTTGGATATATGATGATGTTATATTCTACCGGGCTGAAAAGTATTTCATGAAACGACAGTAGCAGGCGTAATACCTGATGGAGGGGAGGTGGTTCTGTCCTTGATTATTGACATGTCTTGAGCAGCATTGACTGACAATTGCAAATTCGTGGCATTGCCAAAGATCAATAAGCATATCGATGCGATTATTTCTTCAATTCAAAGAAGCATGGGACTAAAGTAATCTGCAATAGTTTTGAGTATTTCACAAGCATTGACAGCATTATTCACGGATTTATTTAAATAAAATTAACTCTCATACCTAATGAAGGGGAGATTATTGGCATGTCATGAGCAGCATCCACCGATGAATCCAAATTCGTAGTATTTTCTGCTGAATCAAAAAATCAAAGAAACGTATAATAGCGAGGAACTAAACTGTGACACTGGTGAATATCTCACTGGCATTGGCAGCATTATCACGTACCTAATGGAGAGGAGTTGCTCGTGTCCATGCTGATTAACATGTCTTGAGCAGAATCAGCCGGTAACTGCAAATTCCTAGTATCTCCAACTGAATTGAAACATCAAAGAAACATATTGGAGTGAGGAATTCTTCAAGTGTATAATCTTGAAAAAACATTATGTATAGTACGAACCTAACGGAAGGGAGGTGCTTGTGTCATTGATCTCTAACATGTCCTGAGGGGCATCAATCGATGATCTCAAGTTCATTGCTTTACCAACTGACTCAAAACATCGACGGATGCTTCAGTATGAGAAATTCTTCAAATATAAAATACCAGAAAGTTCATTTTCGCTATAGAGGACTTACTCACTGAAAGTGGATCGAAATGAGGCTTGAATAGCGCGCAAATGCTCACAGCCATTGTCATGCATAGAACAAGCGCACAATTGACAAATCTCTTCTGATCATATCGAGTAAAGCTTTTAGAAAAAATGGGATCATACATCTTCACCATTTTTGCAGCTCTAAACACTATTTTCGCTAAACAACTTCACTTCATCTTCTCCTCCAAAAATAGCTGATGATTAGTTTTGCAGTACTTGACTGCCAGAGAGTAAGAGAACAAAGAGAGGAAGCTCTGAATCTTCTCCACTTTTCACGTAGTCATGTGTTTAATTTTTACATAAGGAGAAAGAGACATTGCTGATGAGAGAGAGACAATGATTTTTGAAAAGAACACATCAACTGAAGTTGCTACAAAATCATTAGCTGCATATAGTTTAATCCAATGATTAATCGGGATGAATAATCTTTATCCCCCCTCCTTCCACCCACAAAAAAACCAAGAATGACAAAAATGATTGATCAACTTATTCTTCTTGAAATAGAAAGGGCAAATCTAAGCCCAATAAAAATTTTAGAGTACGTTTGGTCCTCCAAAACACCTTTAGTTAGGACCAGAAAGGGAAAATTGACAAAGAAAACAAAATTCTATATCATAGTTATATAGGCCCAGAGGTGGCAAAATAAGAGCTTTAACCACTCCTTTGAATTCTAGTGTATTTAGAGGTTGGTGGTTATCTAACTCTGCAATTATTCTAAGTCTGATTTTTCAATGGATCAAACAACTCCCACAAGAAATATAAAAATCTGGTTTTCTTTTATTACCTGCTCTCACCTTTTAGAAATGGCATGGGGCAGCCTTCAGAATGAGACTTCTAAACCCATCTTGGAGAAAGTTTGCTCATAATTGCTCCCGATTAAGCTTGGTATGTTTTGTCACCATTTTGGTGAAGCTCAACGTTAAAATTTTGAAACTTTTTTTTTTATTTTGTTAGATCTTAAACTTTGAGTCAAACATTCAACCGTTAAACTATTAGCTTGACAATTTATAATATGCATAAGATACACATAAGATACTGGATGTTTTATATCTTGAGCCTTTTCGGTACTTGACATTGCGTGTTTTCCCAGTTCAAAAAAAGGGGAAAAAAATATAAAAAGAGTATTCAAGTTTTCCTTCTTTCTGAAGGGCAATGAGATCCAAAAGTGTTGGAACACATTGAAACTTCACAAGAAATCGAAGGGTGTGCTGCTTATGGAAGAAACCCCATTTCTTCCTCAGAAAATTTAATCGCATCACTTTCTCATTTATACTTCAGCCTTTAACACCAACATTTTGTGTTTATCTGTTTCTAAATACCTTGTTGAAAAATTGACCAAAAGAAGATAAAACTAGTTTACATTCGAGGGCAAGATTGGAATGTTGGACCATGACCTAGGAGAGGACAACAAGTATAGTATCCAAAGTACTGTGAAACCAGCCCAAATAATATGTTGGGCTCGATCGTAAATTTAATGCTGGTCCTTGATAGTATAATTATAGCCAAATTTGCCAAAATGAGTCCAAAGGATCAACTTTGCTATGGCTTCAGCAAATGATAGACATTGGGATTGACCTTCTCAAGCACTTGTAAAAAGGATGAATTTTGTGAGCCTGCAATTTGTTATACACATGAAGAGGAAAGCGATCCTCTAGATGGTGTAGTGGATGGCATCTGATGAATGCGTTTGCAAATCCAAATACGAAGTCAAATAGTCTTACCATGCACGTATGGGTCAGCAAGTGGGRAAGAACAAGAGGACCACGGGAGACAACCTAAAATGGGATGAAACATTTGATACGATTTCTACCATGATTATGAGCAAAACACTGATTGACTAACTTTAGGTTTCAGAGATAAAATTTGTGTCACGTCGTACTCAAAACGTACTCTCATCGTATTCTCTCAAATATTTTTTAAAAAACATAAAGACCTGTGAAATCAAAGATTCCTAAGATCATAGATGAAATAACATAAGTCCATCACAAAAATAAAATAGAAGTCCAATCATAAATGAACAATATTCCAAAATTGAGATTAGATGAAATTTTAATAATAAAGTGAATAATTTTTTGAACTAGTCTTCAATCTCAAGAATCCGATGACTCATTTCCACACGTTGTTCTCAAATTCAGACTCGAGGGCTTCCCATTTTGAAAGATATAAATGGAAGAGAGTGAATACACTTACTCAATAAATAGAAACAATTTTCTCCTTGTTGGGGTAAAAATAAAAATATTTGTTGGTGGTCAAAAATGCGTTAGGCAATGAAGACTAGTCGTTGGAAGGCTAACAGTGTTGTTTCGTATGTTGGAGTGATGGAGTTCTGGTTTGCTAAGTTCAGCTATCGGCTATTTGATTGTGCCTGATCTGGTTTCAACACAATGAGGTTTGTGTTTTGACTAACTAGCCGTCTATGAGGCTTGCCAAATTCGAAGTTCCTCTTTCATTAAAGAGTAGATTCTTGAGTTAACTTAAAAAAAAAAATCTTCAACGACGTATATATGCATATGCAAATTGGAAGAACAATTTATAAATGCCGGAAGATAATGTATAGCTGGTGAAAATGGCTAGAAAAATGGAATATAAGCTGTAAACTGTCTAAGCAAATGAAGTGCAAAGTGGAAAAGCATACTAAATAAATAGGCATAGCCACAAACAGAAGCAAGTTGAAAATATATAACATCAAATTTCTGACTCAATGTAAGGCATACGTATTTGAAAGCTGGAGAATTAGCTGTAAATTATTTAGGAAGCTAAGTAAACTGTACAAAATTAGCTAAAAAGCAAAGAAAGCTGCATAAATTGTCCAGAAAGCTAGAAAAAAATGCATAAGGCTTAACCAAGGTTTGAAGTAATGAAAATAAGATGCATAAAGCTGAAAATTTATTGAATTGATAAAAAATCGACTCGGTTGGTTTGATGTGGATTGGTTCGGGAGGTCTTGCTTCTTGTTTTCTTCCTTTTATACCTGGTCGAGATGGATTTTATTACTTGTGTGCAAAGTAAGTCAAGGCCACAGATCCACTTCCTTGTTGGACTCCTCTCTAGGCCCACGTCTTGAAAACACACAAAGTTGTTAAGTAGTGGCTTGATATTTTGGCTAGGTGACAAACTTCCGCTTCTGATTCTTGAACGATTGACTAATTCGGTTGATATGCTTTGCGTTGGTAGGCAAAAACCTAGGCATTATGTTTTGAGCTTCTGCCAATTGAGAGTCCCCTTGATTATTTATTTTACCATTTTGCTGTAACTTTTCGATGAGATCCTTAATTTAAAATCAAAATTGAAATAATTTCAATCAATGGAGTCTCCTGAGCCATCTATATATTCCCTTGCCTATCAAAAAGTCAGCATGTAGCTTTGTTAGTCTCTTCTTTTTAGTCGATTCCATTCCATTGACTGAATTTTGACATTAATAATTATATGTATGTACATACATACATAAATACAGTGACGGAGTCAGAAATTTGATATTGGAGGATCAAACTATATAATTTCAAATCTGACGGTCAATTTTATACTTTTTTATAAGCATATTAATTAATTTTTAAATTTCTCCGCYACTATATATATAYAYACACACACACACAAGGGCTGGCATTATCCAAAATGTCTTCATTCAAAACAAAAATCATATTCTTACAAAACTATATATATATCAAGGTAAAATTACACCTATCGAAAGATCCCTTAACTTTGCCTCTAAATTCCCCTAATAAGATATTTGATAAAAACTCAAGTCCAAATATTCTTAAAGAGTCTAAATTATGTAATTGACTTCATTCCAGATATAAATAGAATGGCAAAACCACTTCATGATAGACTTAAAAAAAGAACACAGTTCCATGAACAAAAGGACACACATCTCTTATCGCAAGAATAAAAAATTTAGGTCCAGAATTACTGTGTCTTCGTTTAGCTGATCCTAATAGCCCAAAAAGCTATCATTCTCAACAATTCTTCTTGCAAGCAAGTCCTAAAACAGCATCATACAATACAAGAGCTTTACAAAAAGTTCTTAGATAGAAAATCCTACCCTTGTATATCCTATTTCAAGAGTTGTATTTCAAGAAATTTACTATAAAACTTGTAAGTTTTATTTATATTTTTCTATCTTAAGTACCTTATTATATGTAATTCAATGCTTATAATCTATTTTCTTTACAATGTTATGAATTTCGCAACCTATCTTGTTTAATCTTAAAATGTTCAGTTCTACCATCTAACTTACTTTTATATAGTCTACTATGTCGTCTCTTTTAATTTTATTCGTTGGCTTCGCCACCTATTTTGAAACTTTTCATCAGCACTGTCGCTTAACTTGATTTATTACTTCTACGCTTTATTTTCCTTGTCTTGCAATATCTATATTTGTTTGCTACATTTAGTTGCTATTTTCTAGAACTTTGTAGTTTATACTCCTTCTCGACATTCTGGGGGCATTTCTGTATATATATTTGGTAACCTTCTAAYGCTCCTTATRGTAAAAAACAACAYCAGACAATATTTATCTTCCAAATATATATATCAAAATTCAAATAAGATGATTTGGTTCAAATCTTGAATTCAAGACTAATTGTACTTATGTTAGGTCGACCAAAAAGTAATAAAATTTCACAAAGGAAACTACTATAATCCATGAGAATAATATACAATTAATAGGTAGTAGTAATCGTACAATCTTTAAGTGCGCACAAATATGTCATATTAAAATTTTAAGATAACTTGAAATCAGCAAAAGATAACATAATTCTAAAAATAATTATAAGTCTAAATAYACCTGCATTGCATCTAAACTGATACAATAACACAAGAAATTAAAATTCATAACAAATATGATTACATTGTTAATATTTTTTCATTTTCTTCTAAACTATTTTCTTCACGTTTAATTTGCCGACCATTTTGCCATCTTGAAAATATTAGAATTTAAACATTCACAATAAYAAAACTAAG
The DNA here is from genome assembly GCA_001752375.1 of Rhazya stricta. Taxonomy (NCBI): domain Eukaryota; kingdom Viridiplantae; phylum Streptophyta; class Magnoliopsida; order Gentianales; family Apocynaceae; genus Rhazya; species Rhazya stricta. Next base: position 2,088,845 of record MEJB01000012.1, on the reverse strand, counting down.
CATAATATGGTTCTAACAAAATAAGTATAACAAATTGAAAATTAAAATTACAATTAGTTCAAATGACATTGTATCTGAACTTCTAACTCATATGTAATTCTTTGACATCATATTATATTGCTACAAAAATCATTTTGTGTTGAATGAATATTATTTTATATATATTTAGAATATTTATTTGACATGATTTATAAAATAATATAAGATCATGTGATACAAAAAATGTGCAATGCACGTTATCTTATACTAGTATATATAAATGAGAGAATAAGGATAGTTAAGGACCCTATATAAAAGGAAAATATAATTCTAGAAAATTGTCTCTCTATTATACTGGTATTATCTAAAATCCTAACTTCCTATTACAATATCTTACACTAAGCTTAGCATCTCATGACTTAATCTGATCGCCAGCTAGACTTCCAAAATAGATCTCTTAAAGCTCGATTGGTGACTTTAATTTGACCATCAGTTTGGAGATGATATGTCGAACTCATATCCAAGTTAGTATTGACTAAACAACAAAGGGATCTCCAAAAGTGACTCAAGATGCAAAAGTCATGATTATARACACGGAAGAAGGAAGACCATGAAGCCGATAAACTTCTTTGAATAATAGTTAAGCCACTTGTACCACATCAGTCTCTTGCGAGGAATAAAACGACGAACTACTACAAAAATAGAATGTTTCCTTTTTGCATGCGAGGAAGGCCAAAAAACAAAAACAAAAAATCTATGCTAATAAAGATTCTTGCTTGTGTAGTTATGGGTAGAGGCGTGTAAAATCTGGCATTGGAGGTTTGACACATCGAGCAATGCCCCACCTTGGTGAAGGGCAGGGTAGGCAAAAATAAGTAGTCAAGACTAAATGAAGTGTTCTATCTCGACTAACATGGCACTTTCTGTGCTATTTTATGATTTGAAAGTGTAAGCTACATCTGGGACACAAGTTGGCTGCTGAAGAAGAGAAAATTCTCATTTAATACATAATCGGAATGATTACCACCACGTACATCTTCTAGAATCCTACGAAGAAATGATAAACAAAGATACCACTCAAAGGATGTGGAGAAACCTTGTGTGGAAACATGAAGGGCACTGAGCAAAGAATGACGACCACCAAGACCATGAGCGAACCGATTGGTAATCCTAAATTGATTGATTTTCTAAATTATTGGAGATGAGAAATTCACAAATCATATCAGGCAAAACCTTATGTTGGCTTCTAGATGCTTTAAGGCATAATGCTTAGCATGGAGCACAAATTCTTTGTGAAATAAGTAATACCGGGGCGTTTGACCCGTTCGACTTCATTTTTTGAAGTGGATCGGATCTTGACTTTTTTTAACCCATTTATTGTTTTTGGTCATAACGTGTTGTCAGAAGGAGTTTTCTCAAAGCCAAAATGCATTGCTAGGAGTTTTCCTTCTTTATGTTTTTTTCGAATTTAATAGAGAAATACATATCCTACACATATAACATTAAGGAAAACGCCTCAAGACCGTTTTTATCAAGTAAAATTAGGGAAAAATTTACCCCTCACTATAAACTCGAATTCCACTCTTAAGAAATCAGCACCTCTTCTTGTTGGTTTTGTTTCCAGTGCTGCTACCATTTCACCGTTGCTGTTGCCGTTGCCATTGTTCCGAAAACTCCATTAGTTTTGGCCATCATCGGCTTTTCCATTTTGTTCAGTTGACTGTCGTCTTCTCCATCGCCCATTTCTTGTCTTCTTCTCATGGCAAAACTGATAGTCGTAATTTAATACTTCCATAGTGTTCCTATAGTAGGAGTAATAGCAATAGTTTCTTTATCAAAAGCATGATTTAGCCATCGTTACAATTTTAGAGTCGTATCCCTTTGAACATGACATTCTTATGATTAACTTGTCACTATATAAAAATAAAACCTAGCAATCCGTACTATTTTCTTTTTTATGATATATTTGGATCTTAAAATCATTAATTTGTTTTTACTTATTCATTGCATTGGAATAGAAGTTGCCATGTTTTGTAATGTCATGTTTGGTTTAGGAATATGAGATTCTTTTAGTTGAGTGYATATGATTGGTTGAGCACAATTGATAGTGAAAAATGGACACTAACATATGATGATYGTCACAAGTATGGTTGTTTTATAACAAATCTTCTGAATTCTTGAACAGTGTCATTAAGAAGGGACATATTTTACTGATAAAAGCAATGGTTGAGTTGATATTAGTCAAAATAATCAAATATTTCTGAGCACCGTGAGGGGGCTTATTAGACATCAATTCCCACCTAGAATTGGAAATGATTTTTGGATGCTAAAAAGAAAACCTCACGGATATACTGTGACTCAACACAATCCAACACTTTGTCTTATATAGCATGAAACTTTGTCTTATATAGCATGAATACTCCATTTTGGTGAGATGGAAGGGGTAACAATGCTTTTATAGTTATCATAAACGGTGCTCTTGCAATAAACAGTTTTTGTTTGGGATTCCCTTGCTCATGTGCTTTTGCAGTTTTCCCTGAATGGGTTTTTAATGTAGCCGATTTGGTGAATGAAGTTTATTCCATTGCATCTTACTATACCATATATAAATATAATTTTTTTTTTCCAATTGAAAATGAGTCTCTATGGAGGCCATGTCACCCTTCAATCTTATTCACAATTTGGCAAATGTAAAGGAAAGTGTCTAGGTCGACTTTGGAGTACGAAAATTCGATGTGACATCAACTCTCAAAACCCTGATTCTCCTGAAAGATGTGGCAATTACCATAGACTAGGTCACAACAAAAGAAATTGTCAGGCTGTTCAAATGGGTAAACTGAGTAGCCAATAGTGTTGTGTTTCATCTTGTATTTGAAGAGTTATTTCAATTTCTATTAATTGTATTTTGCTTTTAATGAAGATATTGTTAATCTTGTTTGCTTTCAATGAGGACTTATTTAAACTGCAGAAGTTGTATTTTGTATTTTGAGGGGACAAGTATAGTGTGATAGTATAGGTAGTTAGTTTTCACAGGTAGATAGAGGAATAACAAAATTGCTGATTGAAAATGCTCTACATCTAGCATTATGTGTAAGTGTAACATGATAACCCATCGTGGTAAGGAGCTATCCACTTAATAACGCATTGTGGAAATGAGTTATCCATTTAATAACATATCATGGAAAGGAGTTATCGACTTGGTAATGCATCGTCAGAAGGAGTTATCCACTTGGCCTATTTAGCTGCGATAAAACGCTCAAGAAACGCCCACTATGCAAGCATTTTCCTTAACATATGAAGACGCTTCTTAAGGAGGCATTTTCTTTTTTGTTAACCGTATATYATCATTTAAAATTAATTACGATAAACCAACATAAAGAAGAGAATATTCTTCCTGGCAATGCGTTTTGGCTTAGAGAACTTCTTCTAACAGTGCGTTATGGTCAAGAACAACAAAATGGGTTAAAAGGAAAGCCAAAACCGATCTACTTCAAAAAATGAAGCCAAATGGATCATAAACGCAATAATTGATGGTTTGAACTACTGCATAAAACTCAACGCCATAAGTACTGTAGCGACCTCGGGAACTAGAAAGCTTATGACTAAAGTAGGCCATAGGAACCATAAAGCTTCTTCCTAAAGTACGCCATGAGATAACCTTGTTGATTAAGAACCACACAAGTACCAAACTTTTGAAACATCTTAGTGCATTTAAAAAATAAGTGAGAAGTTGAGGGAGCACTAGAATAGGAGTGGTCTAAGCTTGTGTTTGAAAAGCTCAAATGCTTCATAGACTTCAGAGGATTGAACTCCTCATCTTGATTATAGTCGGCTACTTGAGCCATAAGGTTACTAAAATGATTTGGCGGTAGGAAGCTGGCAATTCATGAAAACTGCGAACTTTAATAGCAGAATGTTGTTGATCAAGTCCACTTAGGCTTGATCAACAGTGAGACCATTCTTTGAAACAACATTTTAACCTCATATTCATATTATTATAGTTATACTATGATTTTAATAATGACTTATATTTACATTGTATACAGATATTTGTAGGAACACAAATTCAAGCTTTATGAACTTTTATGATACAACTAGACTCAARTGAAACTGTTCAACTTATCTTTATAGAGATATAGCTATTTATAGGTTCTATCTCAATGCATAGGTTTATTCTTCTTATTTAGAATTGTACTTAGATTTGATTTTCTTGCCAAAACTTTTGAATCTTTGCATAAAATGTTTTCCAAATGTTTTCAAAAGTCCTTTTGAAAAAACATAAGTGTTAGACTTACAATAATGTTTAGGACTTTAGAAGTTTTTTGGAAATCAATTCATAATTGTGTATACACTTTGGACTGAGGACCTAATCACTTCAGCCGTCCTAAATATGCAAATCATAGTCTGAAGTCCTTTAATGAATGTTTAGACAAAACATAGCTTTCATTTGGACGTCCAAAAGTGTGTCCTTCCTGTGGATGTTCSGGCAATACTTCGCATACTCCCCTATTCTGATTCGGACGTCCGAGCTAGACTTGTATAAATTCAAAATGATCTTATTTTTTTACCATTACTTTTGGGGAATATAAAATGACTTCTTGAGTTTTTTTTTTTTTTTAACACCAAGAATTCTAAGATTCAAAACTATTTTCTTGAGAAAACATATTTAAAAAGCATTCGTTTATTATTCTATTCAAAAAATGCAAGAAATTCTTTTGTAAAGTTTTGTGAAATCAAATCTATTGATCTTCAATTTCATATCCTCAATTTCTAGAGTGAAAAGATGACAAACTTTATCTACTTTTAAGAAAAGATTCTAAAGTTATTTGGGATATAAAATCTTTGTTGAGAAGGGAACCTTGAGGTTGCATAAGGTTTGTTGTGTAAAACTCATTTATTGGTGAGCGCTTTGTGTAAAAAGGATTGTTGAGTAAAACTCATTTTTTGTGTGAGCACTTTGTGTAAAAAGGATTATTGGTTGTAAAACTCATTTGTTGGTGAACACCTTCTGTAAAGTCTTTGTAACTTTTTTAGTAGATTTAGACAATCCTAATGGTGTGTCCCTAGTTAGTTGATGTAGAATTCAAAAGAAACGAACAACTATGAATTTTGTGTATCTTCTAGATGTTTCTCTCTTGTTTGCTGGTGTTTTAAATTAGTTGGTCTGACTTTTTTTGCAAGTAAATACACTTAGCATCATATTGCACCCACAAAGTGTTTGATATCTTGTACAAAAGGATTGAAAACTTTATATTTACAAAAAAAAAAATTTTAAAACATAATGCCTCTTTTGAATACGTTTTACAACATAAGCGACGAATAAAACATGGTGGTAACTGAATTTAAGACTCTTTAAGGACGACGGCATAAAACTAGTCTCATATCACAATTAGGAGAATTCTTAGTGATGCTGGAGATGATCTTACATGGTAGAGCTAAAAATAAGAATGTCATCAAAATAAAATAATGACTAACTTTCTGATGAACGCCTGAAGAGTGAAGTGCTTGATTCATCACTCGCATAAAAGTGCTTGGGATGTTGAGATGAATTTGAATTTGACAATAGCTGTTCTCTATGGGCGGAGTCGGATATTTATTTTTGGAGGACCAAATTATATGTTCTAGAAACATAAAAAATCATGGATAATTATGAAGAGGCTACTATGAAATATTTATTCATGGATGAGACAAGTACTATTGATAATAATGATCCACAAATTCAATTAAGGAAATACAATAAGGTTGGTAAATGAATGTATAGAATTATGAGTAATTAAATATTATGTTAGGAATGAAAGTTAGACCTATACAAACATTGCCTTGAGCAAGGACAAAAATCGACTTAACGCAAATATTGCGTCGAACAAAAGAGAAACTAACTGTTCTAATTAAAGGAAACAATCTTAAAATAGCTTTAAAGATATGAACTAGAATCGATTTTCACAAATATCCTGCATCATCAGTGATTGAGACTAATTATGCAAATACAGAAAATCAAAAAAATAAAAAAAGAAAAGGTCAATTTATGGGTTCAGAAACAAAGTCACTACTACCGGTATCGATTAGATTTCTTTATTGGTTAGCTAGTTCAATTTGAAGACAACAACTACCATSCACGACCATCTTTCTCCTATCCTTTTCATTTCAATCCTACACTAAAACAAGACACGACGTAACCTTTTCTTGATCCTAGTTACCATGCCAAGTATGATTCAAAGTCAAGTGTACCATCAATTTTTAGCAACATCTTTCAAAAAATTTCATCATTCAATTCGAGACAAATTATAGAAATATCAATATTATAAGACTATGTTATAAATTTAAAAATGTCAAGGATCAATCACCGCCCTATGCATCACTTTAGTTTGTAATTGATGGATTATGGAACAGATATATTTCAAAATAAAATATTATTGGAGTTTTTGAGACAAAATTCTAGTAGTGCAAAYAAAATTTACTGCATGGTCATGTGGATTATACGAATTTGGGAAGTTATTTTCAAGATTGGAAGACTATCTTTTGGAAGACCCCTATTATTATTTTTACATGTATTAAAGTAAAAATTTATAGTTATCAATTATATAATATTATAAATGTCTAAAAATAGAACCAAAGCTATTGATCGTCGACAACATGATTCATCCACTTCGTCATTGTCAACAATATTGATGCAAACGTGATTGTGTATGAGATACAAATGTACGGTGTAACATATAGCTCCTGTGGACGATACTCATCTATAAAAGTTTAATCATTGATGGGTTACAAGATATTTTACCTTACGGAAGAAATTYTCWTTAACACATTATTATTATTTGGAATACTCATATCCCTTTCGCATCCAACTGTAAACCCTAAAAATTTATCCTGAAAGTCCTTAGATCTGCCAGCCGCGGCATATTCAACCATTTTTTATCTTCATTAATCTTGGAGTATTACTGGGTTCCTCAATTTGTTCTTGCAAATCTAAGGAATTCAAACGTCATCTTTTTCATACTTTGAAAACTAATTGCACTACTTCCTCAATTCAGAGTTATTCGACGGTTGATTTTACTTTAATTGGCTGTAAAATCAACTGAAGTGGTCCACGTTTGACGATTGGGATTTATGGTGCGATTTAAGAATTTGACACGTCAAGATCGCACCCCTACCTTGTCATCACACACCATTTCTGAATCGACGAGGGAAGACATATTCACTGATAGCAAGAATGAATCCTTACCAGTGCAACAACTGAAAGCTACACTTTTGACGAACGAGACTTTGTTCATATGCTATTATTTTGAGGAAACGCTTGCCTCCAAATTTGAGAACCGTGTTGTAGTAATGGGAAAATCGGCCAATTATAAGGAGTTGGCAGAAATTCCTCATTTAAAAAAGGTCTTTGTTGATGCAGGGATTGAAAACTCTTCAAGCTTCTTAGTATTGTCCACATGGTTAGACTGTTCTATGCTAACCTGATCATTGATGAGCGCATGGAAGGACGGATTATCATCCTCTCATACATTAGAGGCAAGAAAATACAATTTAGCCCTGAGAGTATAAATGCCTTGTTTCGTTTATTTGCTGACGGGTTCTATCTCACCAAGGCTGCATATTTCATCCAATGCTGAACATCAGACAGTTGATCGAGATGAAGTCCACTTATTTCTCTTCAWAAGGCAGAAATCCTRACGTGAATGCAATAGATTCTATAGCAATAATAGTAGTGCAATTCATCCAGTGCGTAGAAGGTAAGGATATGTCAAACGCTGATTTCATCTTGACATACAAATTGTTGAAGAGACAGAAAAAAGGATGTATTCTGCCATAATATTAAAGAAGGAAGCTCCCTTATGGTCAACTACTGACTACATTACTCAAAATGTATGACATTTATCCAGAATCAGGGGATATTATTTAGAAAACTACTATATTTTTTGGTAGCAGGAATATGGCATTGATCAAGGGAAAAAGAAAGAAAATAAGATGATGCTGGAAACAATGAATTTTGCTGAGGATAAGGAATAGCGGGAAGGTACAAAAACTGTTGATGTTGGGCAGATCAAAATCAGGATTGCCAAGATTGAGAGAAAATTGGGGGGAAAAAAAAAAAAAAAAAGGATCATGCAAAGAAGGCGAGGAAAAATATGTGTTCAAAATTAGATTTTCTAATTGAGTCCCAAAAGAAGATTATGGAATGCATGTTACAAATTTTGGACCAAAATAAGGTAGATGGAACGGGAGAATGCAGTGCTGTCAATAATTATGGAGAGAGCCTCGTTAGAGGTGTCRATGGAGATGATGCCATCGACAAGGGCACTCAAGGTGAAAGGGAAGGCATAGATGGAAACCAAGCCATCGACGAAAACACAGAAGGACAAAAAGGAAGGAGTTCATGGAGATCGTATGGATGTTTCTAATTTAATTACATACCAGCTCTTTCACTTTTCAGTTATACTGCTCATGTTACCTTAATTTTTACTTTATTTATTAGTCTGGAAGTTTAATAATAGTTTGTTAGTAATATGATGATCCTATTGTTATTAATTGTTTGTAAGTTTCATCTTACTAATGTTTGAATGTAAATTTTGAATAGTTGACGATAGTTTTGATACCGTCGACGATTTATCTATTGGATTGTTGGATGAAATGATTTTAGAGTGTCTAGAAAGAATGAAGTGTTACAAATGTAGATCTTGAATAGTCGACAATAATTGCGTTATTATTAACTATTAATATTTGACTTACTATTACACTAAGCAATGCTGCTGGGTTTTCCGGTTAAATATTTAAATCGTTGACGGCTAAATATCAATATTTGACGAAAACCGTAAATTTTTGTTATGAAAATCATTGATTTTGATCCAAAACAAAAGATTTTATTTTTTATATCCATATTTAATGAAAAGAAAATGTTTGGTTGTCATCCAAAAATTTTGATTCAATATAAATAAATTCTAACTTTAAAAATTTCTAATYCATATCCCATGACTATTCAAAAATATAAATTTCAAACTTTTATTTTCTATCCATTCAAATTCTTCTAATTTATATCCAATCCAAATTTCTATTCTAAAATTCACCTCCCAATCAAATACACCCAGTCTAATACGGGCACAGTTACACATGATTTCAATCTGCAAATATTTGAGAGAAAGTTCCCATAGGATAAAGATTCAAACCCGTGGGTGTGGCCACTCGACAGATTCTGAGTTTTTTGTCCCTTCTCAATTATTGTCTGTATTGCAATGCCGCCTTACAAGAATTCCACCTTCCCTAAAATAATACTCCTTTTTCTGACTATCCCCGAACACGAATTTTGTTTTTGCTCTTGGGCCTCTCGTAAATCTTGGACTATCCCCAATACCCTTCTCCTTCTCCATGCAAAACCTCCCCTTCTCGCAATAAGGATCTGTACCATGTGTGGGCATTATAGGCATTAAGTAGGCATTTTATCCTACCATATAAATATTCACTACTACAATCATTGATCCCCGAACACAAATTCTCTGCTCTCTCCGCTGTGTAAGGTGAGAGAAGAGAAGAAAATGCATAGTGAGAACGAAGAAAGAGGAGCTTTTATGAAGACGCCACTGATTCAGGCCAGTGAGGAAGTGGGATTTGGATTGTGTGGCAAAAATGGTGGTTTTGAGAGGAAGGAGGTTGTGGAGGAAGTGAAGAAACAGTTATGGCTAGCAGGGCCTCTGATTTGTGTGAGCCTTTTGCAGTTTTCTTTGCAGTTAATTTCTATTATGTTTGTGGGTCATCTTGGTGAGTTGGCTCTTTCTGCTGCTTCAATGGCCTCATCCTTTGCTTCTGTTACGGGTTTTAGCTTGCTGGTGAGTTTGGATTTTCGTCATTCGTTGTTTCAATTTTTCTCCTCTTTACTATTATACGAGATGATTATGACAATCAGCTTTTGTGGTTTGGGCATATATTTACTATGTGTTCGGAGCTTCCTTTTCCATTTCTTTCGTCTGTAATCATGTACCAGGGTATTTTTACTATGATTAGATTTCTAAATATTAATGCTATTTCTGTTCTTGCGAGTGTGTCTACTATTCAGTATATGATACCTCAGGAACCAAGATTTGGATACCATTTCTTGAGTTAGCGAATTACCTCTCTTGATATCTTCATCCTTTGATGGCAAGTTCTTCGAAATATAGTTTCAGTTTCCAAAGCACTATAAAGAGCCTCCCATTGGCCATTGGTATTAACATAAGAAGGCTGTAAGCCTCATATATGTAAACTTGGCACCTCCTACCTCTATCTAGAAAATCGGATATGGATTGGTTGGTAGTGGACTCCCCTAGAAGAATTCAATCAATGCCTTTGTAAAAGATCAAAGTTTTTATGATCTCCCACTTAATTGTTTACTGACTCATCTAATATCAGATGGGGAGATTGCTATTCATAATTCTATTTCTTTTTCGTACTCCTTTTCAGGAACTTCAATTTTAACTTGCCATTGCTGGTAGATCAGAGTATCAATTCTATGTTAATATAATAATACAAAACTGTGAAAGTTAATATTTCAGTGTCATATGGTGATGCATTTCTTCAGATTGTAAGGTCTTTCAATGTTTCTCTGTTTAATTCTTTGGATCCCCTATGTTAATGAATCTCATTATTTGCCAACAAAAGACAGGAAGCCTATTTTGGAGTTCTGCTAATCGTCTAATTCAGCAACTGTTTACAGTTTCGTTTCCTAATCCTTTTCTCTTACCATGGTTAAATGAAGTATAATTCGTAAACATAATTTCTCTTCCATAACATTTCATCGAAGTTATTTTTCTTATATCCGGCATGCTTATCAACTTTTGCATCTGCTGGTGGGGTCTTAGTCCATTCCTTTAATTGTTTGGATCTTTTCTCTAGTAGATTGGCATGGGAAGTGCATTAGATACATTTTGCGGCCAATCTTATGGAGCAAAGCAGTACCATATGCTCGGTGTACACATGCAGAGAGCTACGGTAGTTCAACTGCTCATAAGTATACCTCTTGCTGTTATCTGGGCAAACACAGGTCACATACTGAAATTTTTAGGCCAAGATCCACTTATATCACAGGAAGCTGGAGTTTATGCCAGGTTTCTGATTCCTGGCATTTTCGCTTATGGCCCTCTTCAATGTCTAGTGAGGTTCTTACAAACCCAAAACAACGTCTTTCCAATGATGCTAACCACCGGAAGTACAACTTTATTCCACCTCATTTTGTGTTGGACTCTGGTTTTCAAGTCTGGCCTCGGTAAAAAAGGAGCTGCCTTGGCAATTGGCTTCTCACATTGGATCAACCTTCTCTTGTTGGCACTATATATCAAATTCTCTCCTTCATGTAGAAAAACTTGGACTGGATTTTCTAAGGAAGCTTTGCACAACATCCCCAGTTATCTTAAGCTTGCGATCCCTTCAGCTATCATGATTTGGTATGCTTTACACATTCAAAATCTTAGAGAAGTAGCCGAGTAGCATATCATTTCCATTTCTGTATTCACTTCCATATCCTGTGGTTGTATCTAAGAGCTAATACAGATGATTTATTTTGATTGTATCAGCTTGGAAAATTGGTCGTTTGAGGTCATGGTTCTGCTTTCTGGTCTTCTTCCTAATCCACAATTAGAAACCTCAGTGCTTTCCATCTGGTAAGAAATAATATTACCCCCTATAAAGTTAGATTTCCCTTCTAAATTATTGAAGTAAATTAAAAATCTTACTAGTGAAAATTTTGATCTTCAGTTTGAATACATGTGCAACCGTTTGGATGATTCCCCTTGGACTTAGTAATGCCGTGAGGTCAGTTCTTCTGATGAGCCCAATCTATCTTCTACATTCCTTAGGAGATTATATCATGCAATTGAATTCGAAATTTCAAACCAATCAGTATTTCTCCCTCATTGAAGAAATACCAATATCTTTCGTGTTTTGCCATGTAGTACTCGGGTCTCAAATGAACTGGGAGCTGGTCATCCCAAAACAGCTCGTTTGGCAGTTTGTGTTGTCGTGGTTATGGCTGTGACTGAGGGCGTCCTTGTGGGGTTGGTTCTGATATTGATACGTAACATATGGGGGCGTGCTTATAGCAATGAGACGGAAGTGGTGAAATACGTTGCAAGCATGTTACCACTACTTGCAACATCAAATTTGGTGGACGGTCTCCAGTGTGTTCTTTCAGGTAAATCGTCTATATCTTTGTTGGCAWCCAGTTAAAAAGGCAATCTTTTACTCCTTTTTCTATTCCTGAATTGYTTCTGCCTGTCTATTGTGTAAAGAATGAGATAAAAGAGTAAGAAGCTCGCCCAGTGATTCGGGCACTCTTTACCAGGCCTATATGCCTTATAGTTAAGAAAGTTAGCGATAATGTCCTCTCCTCAGAATTTAACATATTGATAAGCTTATGCTCAGCTGAAAAGAGTGGTAATGGTCTCTAGGTACGGTTAGAGGATGTGGCCGGCAGAAGATTGGTGCTTACATTAATCTTGGCTCATATTATCTTGTGGGCATTCCTACTGCTATCTTGTTAGCTTTCCTGTTCCATATTGGAGG